>APFE030082419.1:179286-215492 GCA_000404065.3 Pinus taeda | reverse complement strand
GATCTTAGATTCCATATTGTAGAAATTGATACTCCTGATAAAGCAATGGAGCAACTTACTAAAGTTTTTGGAATAAAAAATGAACTTAGAGCCCATCAACTTGAAAATGAGTTGCTTACATTGGACCCCAATAATTTTTCTTGCATTGAAGATTTTTGGTCCAATTTCAAGACCCTTAGACTTCTCTTGGAAGGTGTTAAGGTCAAGAAAGAAGATAGTACCCTTATCTATTGCATTCTTACTAACTTGGGACCAGCGTACTCTATGTTTGTTTCCACCTTTCATTCTACAAGAGAAGCCTTCATTTCTCAAGGACATGACTACAAGCCCCCTTCCTTTGATGCTTTTTGTGATTCTTTAATAAGAGAACAAGAAAAACTCTTACACCTTGGTCTTCTTAATCTTGGAAACTCCTCTAAGAAAGCGTTAGTTGCCCAGCAACAACCAAATTCAAAGAATCCTAAGAAGTCGTATCCTAAAAGGAATGGTCCTAAACCAAACAAGGGTCCTACGCAATTTCAGCCTCAAAATGAAAAATAATTTCACCAGAATGATAAGGCAAATAAAAACAAAGGGAAGAATACTGATAGACATTGCCACTTTTGTAATCGAGATGACCACTTAGAATCTAAATGCTTTAAGAAGATGGAAGTCTTGGAAGAAGCAATGAAGAAGCATAACATCCATTTGGAGCACTCTTCAACTTCATCTTCAAGAAAGGCACTTTCTGCATGTGGTTGTGAAGCATCTCGATCTGGCTATGCACTAAATGTATCTTCTTCCTCTCATTCTCATGAGTGGCTCATTGATTCTGGTGCTTCTTATCACATGGCCAAAAACAAAGCCATGTTTTTTTCTTTAAATGATTATAACACCAAAAATATATATGTTGGTGATGATATATCTCTTAGTGTTGTAGGCACTGGAACTGTTCATATAGACAATGGTCAATTTAATGATGTATTATGTGTTCCAACCTTATCCTGCAACCTTCTATCTGTATATCAGATAACTCATTCAGGTGAAGGTAAAATCATTGAATTTTCAACTCACGATGTTGTAATTAAGGACCTAAGAGATCCTCGACAGATTTTAGCTATTGGCATTGTTGATGATTCTACAAGGTTGTATAAGTTTCATAACTTTGGGTCATCTAATCTTCCCTCGGTATTTGTTGCTCATAATTATGAAGTGAGAAAACTTTGGCATGAGCGATTTGGTCACTTAAACTATCGCTCCCTTCAGAATCTATGTAAAGAAAATATGGTGACAGGTCTTCCAATGTATCTTACAGAGATGGTGTTTATTCCGGATGTGTACTCGGAAAACATCATCGGGATAGCTTTGAAAAACGTGCCCTTGGCACGCCTCAGCCCCTTTACAGCTTGTGCATAGTGATTTATGTGGTCCACTTCCAATTGTTTCCTTCTCTGGCTACAAGTATTTCTTCACTTTCATTGATGATTTCTCCATACGCACTTGGGTATACTTCTTAAAACTCAAGAGTGAAGTATTTAACAAGTTCTTGGCCTTTAAGGCCTTTGTTGAAAAACAATCTGGACATCAAATCCTTAAGCTAAGATCTGATAATGGTGGAGAATATGTTAAAAACACCTTCATCAACTTTTGCACTGAGAATGGAATTCAAATGCAACATAGTGTTCCATATACTCCACAACAAAATGGTGTAGCTGAAAGGAAGAATCGCACCTTAAAGAAAATGGCTAATTGTATGCTTCAATCTAAAGGACTTTGTCTTAATTATTGGGCAGAAGTAATTAACTGTGAAAATTACATAATAAATCTCACTCCTACTAAATTTTTAAAGAATATCACTCCTGAAGAAGCATGGAGCTCAATTAAACCAAATGCGAGTTACTTTCGTGTTTTTGGAAGTGAAGCATGGGCCCATATTCCAGATGAGAAACATAAAGCTTTATAACCTAAGAGTGAAAAATGTATTTTTGTTGGATATTCTGAAGATTTCAAAGGATAGACTTATTCCATTTAAGTCCAAAATGTTATCATTAAAAGAGATTTAAAGTTTGATGAAAATATATCGGCCTACGAGCCTAGTTCGGCGAATGTGCCACCTCTCTCTATCTCTTCTACTTTTGAACCTATTTCTTCTTCAGATGATGAAATCGAGGATTGCAATCCTCCTTCAGCTCCTCCACTTCCAAAATGGGTCCGTGCTACTCAGGATGCAGCAGGTGATCCTACAAATCAGCGCCATACACGTTCTCAGTTCGAAAGAGCCTCTTCTCTACTGGCTCAAGTCTCAGCGAATTATGATCCTGACACCTTTGCAGAAGCTTCAAGCCATCTAGATTCGGACGCAGCTATGAATGAAGAATATCGTTCATTATTGGCAAACGATACATGGGATCTTGTTCCTCTACCAAAGGGACGAAAACTTGTTAGATGCAAATGGGTTTACAGAACCAAGTATGGACTAGATGCGAAAGTTGATAAACATAAAGCTCGTCTTGTTGCTAAGGGTTTTTCACAAGTTGAAGGCATTGACTATACTAAAACCTTCTCCCCTATTGCCAAAATGAACTCTGTTCACCTTGTTCTTTCCCTTGCTACCTCTTTCAAATGGGAAGTCCATTAGATGGATGTTAAATCTGCCTTCTTGCATGGGGGCTTGTATGAAGAAATCTATATGGAACAACCCATTGGCTTTATACAAACAGAATCTAGTCTTGTATGTCGGCTTAATAAATCCCTTTATGGTCTCAAGCAAGCTCCTCGGGCTTGGTACGCCAAAATGGATAGCTTTATTTTAGAATCTGGCTTTTCTAGGTCTCATTCTGACAATACTATCTACACCAAGAAAGTGGGCAAGTCTCTTATCATTCTTGTTCTTTATGTTGTTGATCTTATCCTCACTGGTAGTGATCCCAACTTTATCAACCATGTGAATTCCAGCCTTAAAAAGAAGTTTGAAATAACAGACTTAGGACACTTGCATTATTTTCTCAGTCTTCAAGTCTTGCAATCCAAGGAAGGTATTTCCCTTTCCCAATCCAAGTATGCCTGTGATCTTCTATGCCATTTTCACATGGAAGATTGTAAGACAGCTCCTTCTCTCTTTCAGTCTGGAGTCAAACTTTCGATCACTTGTACTTCCCCTGAAGTTGATGCTACCTTATACCGTCAACTTGTAGGAAAACTTTTGTATCTAACCCATACCCATCCTGACCTTTCCTTTGTTGTTGGCCTTGTTGCTCGATTTATGCAAACCCCACATGAAAGTCATTGGAAAGCAGATAAAAGAATACTTCGTTATATTCGAGGTACAGTTCAGTTTGGAATTCATTACAGTTCCGGAGCATCTCCTCTATTGGTTGGTTTCATTGATTTCGATTGCGCTGGTGACCCTGATGATCGTAAGTCTACTGCTGGTTATGTGTTCACTCTTGGTTCAGGACCTATTACATGGGCTTGCAAGAAACAAGCTGCCATTTCTCTTTCTTCAGCAGAAGCAGAGTATCATGGTGCTGTAGAAGCTAGTAAGGAAGCCTTGTGGCTTCGACAGATTCTATCAGAGTTTGGCTTTCAGCAGCAGCATCTGACTACACTTTGGTGTGATAATCAAAGTGCCATTCAACTATGCAAAGATCCAGTCCAGCATCAGTGTAGCAAACGCATTGAACTACACATGCACTTCATCAGAAATCTCATTCATGACCATGTTCTTGAAGTGCTATATTGTTCAACAGATGATCAAGTTGCAAACATCTTTACAAAGGCTCTCACAGAGCTGAAGTTTACTAAACTTCGATTTATGGTTGGAGTTCAGGAAGTTGTCACTAAGGGGGGATAGGCTCTAGTGCCTCCTTCCTTCTCCTATTGTGTCATATTTGTAAATCCTTCAATCCTATCCCAAGTTGTTCTTAAGGGGGGATGTTAGGATATTCCAACACAGAGGAATAGTTAAGTATAACTTGGTCTAGTATAGAGTTAGGTAAAGTGTGTTTCCTTACTATGTACATTTGTAACTTACAATCCGACAGTCACGATATGTCGTGATCCGACGGTTCATTCTCTCCTCGGTATTACCGACACTTGATCCATCGCTTAACACCCGATTGGTCCATGATTTCTATTTAAAGCGCATGGAGGGTCATTTGTAGTTTAACCGTTCACGAGAGAAGCTTATGAAAATTTTCATTCTTTTATTAATAAATTGCCTGAAGTGGTCGTGTTGGCTCAGGTCGTGGACTGTTTCCCTCTTTGAGGGTTTTAACCACGTAAAAATACTGGTGTATTGATCTGTGATCTGTTTTTGAGCGGTATCCTTTGGTGTTCTATCGGAGGAACTTACCCTGTAAATTCCTACAATAGCAATGAAGAAACATAACAATAGTAGTGATTATTCTTCTACCATTTCTTCTCATGGAAATGCACTTTCTGCTTCTATTTCCTCCTTCAATGCAACCTCTACTTATTCTTCTTATGAGTGGCTTATTATTCTAGAGCATCTTATCATATGGGTAACTATAAAGCCATTTTTTATACTCTTAATTATTGTAACACCAAACAAACATTTGTTAGAAATTATAAATCCATTAATGTTTTAGGGTCTAGAACATTTCAAGTAGATAATGGTCATTTCAATTATGCATTAAGTGTTCCAAGTCTTTCCCATGACCTTATATCCATATATTAGATCACTCATTCAGGTGAAATTAAAATAATATACTTTTCACCTTACTAAGATCTAATTAAGGATTTAAAATATCATAAGCATATCCTTGACACTAGAATAGTTGATCTGATATTGCCTAGTTATACAAGTTTTACAACTTTGGGTCACCATTGTTTCCTCATTTTGTATTGCTCCTAGTGATAACTTGAGAAAACTTTAGCATGATAAATTTGGTCATCTAAGTTATTGCTCATTGTAGCAACTATGTACCTCTTGGCATTGACTATTCCAACTCTCATTTATTGCAGAGGTGGTTTTTATGCTAGTTGTGTTCTCAAGAAACATCATCGGGATAGTTTTGAAAATGTACCTTTTGGTATTGCTCAGCCCCTTTGTAGCTTATTCACAGTGATTTATGCAGTACACTTCCTTACCCTTTGTTGGGCCCTTAATATGCCATTATTATTATCACTTTTGAACACTTATCCCGCCCATTTCCACTATTCTTCATCATATCATTTGTTATAATTTATCATTTAAATCCATTTTATAAATTATTGATGCTCTTATGAATGAATATTATTTATTCTCCTTTATTTCTAATAAATTGATGATTATGAATTATTTTATCAATGATATTTCTAATAAGTTGGTTATAACATTATTCACCATTTTTAGCCTCCAAGGTAGCGTCCAGATTGAGGATTTGATTTTTAAAAGTGCCAACTCAGAAATTCGCTGGAATAAGGAGTGACAGTTTTGCGGTTGACATGTTGAGAAAATGAAGATGAATCTGAGAAATCCGGAACATGGGTTTTGTCCAGAACGGGCCCAATTAACTTTTATAAAGAACGGTTTGCCAAAATTCAGCTTTTACTAAGAGAAACACATGGTTCTTTGAGCACGATTTTCTCAGATTTGCTGTTGCGGCCGTCCTCCAAATCTCAGCTGCAAAGCCAAATTCGTCTTGCTTTTGTTGAGAGATGGAAGGAAATATATTTTCTTGCTGATAAAATGGTTAGAATCAATCCAATTTTGTAAAACAAATCATGTTGTACTTATCTTCATTGTAACTTCTCTCTGATCTCTCCATTTAAATGGAAACAGAGATCAGAGATGGGGACTTCAGAAGGACTTTTGGGATTCGAATGATGGAATTGAGAGAGATGCAATGAGTATTATTTTGAACTGTAATTCTATTTGCGGACTCTCACTGTTGAGAAGACACAACTCAATGTAATGATGTTCGATTTGATGATCAATATATAAGCAGAGTGATTATTCCTTCGCATCTTCTGAAGCACTACCGGTAGTGATCACTGGTGGTTAAGGGCCCAACCCCGGTGGATTCACTTGCCGTTCCTGTACCATTATTTCATGATATTTATTGTGTGATGGTTTGATTTTATTTCTACTTATCGTAATCATGTAATTTTACTGCTTGATATTTCCAAACTGAATGAATTGATCTATTTTATATATTGTACTTAAATTGCGTTGCTGTTCATTTCCTTCTTAACAGAGCTCACTGATTTTTGCCAGCATGTTGTTGCGCTGTTCATTTCATCTTCAAAGTTGCGTTGATCACTCCAGTAATTTAACAATTTTCTGTTCATTACAGTTATATAAGTTTGGCTATTCAGTTCTAATACTTAGCGTTGTTATTCATTTGCTTTCTGCAATTATTTAAGCTTACCTTTCAGCATTCTTTTAGTTAGCACAATTCTTTCATTTTCGTCAAGTTGTAGTAATACGATTGATTTAATTCTTTGCACTTTCCAATTGGCTATTTAGTGTTGTGTGTGAGATCAACAACTGTAAAGGACATTGGCTATCGCTGCCTAAGTTCTCAGATTGTGGATCTTATTTATGTTTGATTTCAATTGCATCAATATCGAGAGGAATGAGTTATTGCTACTGTATCCTCAATTGATGGTTGTTTGAGTGAATGATTTAGTTTAGAACATTTTAGTTTCTTGTTGTTCCATTTATGGCCGTTTCATTTTAGACTTGATGTTCCATTTCCTATTTGATGTCCTATTTTACTTTCTGCAGTTCCATTTACTTGCATTTGTTGCTTTGGTGTGAGAGAAGGTCTAAGGCTGTAGTGAGCCTCAGCAGTCACTGCCTAGCTCCCAGACCTATGGTCCATGCTCTAATTTCCTTTCCATTTATTTTCTTTTTATCAGAGAAGTTATTTCCTTAACTTTTTCCCTGTTTTGAACCTTTACGCATGAGAAATTGTTTTATGATCAGTCACATCATTTTCAGCTAGAATACCGTCAGCAAAGCATTTTTTTAGCATATTGTTGTCCTTTTTCGTTTTGCATAAACTATCATCAATCCAAAGCGTCCTATCTCTTATTCATAACTATCTTTACACACTTTGCTCTCAATATAACCATAACTTTCACCTTCCTATCATTGATAAGTGTACTCTACTTCATTTACTGATATATTGTTCATTCCATTGCCTTGCCGTCAGCACAACACATTTCATATGCTTTATGATCATGGGATCCCTTTTCCAATTGGAGGGGGGAATGTATGTATTATGGGATTGCATGCGATATGATTACTGCACTTTGCCATACCTTGTTGATTTGACAACATATTAGTATTGCATGTATACATAAGTTTTCTAATTAAAATTTTTGCATGCACCTTATCTGTTGCTATTCAAAGCTAACACTATGGATTCAAGAACATTGTATGCAAAATAGTGCTTTGTTTATAGGAGAATAAAAAGTATGGGTAAAATTCTATTCACAGCATGACCACATGATTTTCACTAACAGAAGAGGCTCGAGCACCTCATGAACATGAACAATTCTTCAGACATTATGTGCTTACCTGGATTCCACCTTTTGCATCACCTTCAACACCAACTTTGCCTACATCAGCTTCAACAACTGCCAGTACATATATGTCATTTCACATTTTTCTTTTTGGAGGTAAAACTTGAGGTAAAATAGCATAATTTTCTAATTTATTACAAATTTCGGAGAATTTAATGAAAATCCATTTTGAGCATTATTTATCATTCTTCATTTCACATCTTTACCACTTCCCCTTTTTCAGTAGCATATCATTTCCGAGTGTGGGGGAGTGTTCCTTCATTTCTTTTTTAGACCATGTCATTCATATTCTTTATCATCCATTTATATTCTTATTCATTCTCAACACCTCCCTTATTCCATGTTTTTTTACACCAAGCATAGAATTCACCAGATAGTAGCAACCACCTCTCTTTGTTTTCTAGCATCGCATGAGGGCATGCTATTTTTTCAAAGAGGGGGAGGAATTGCTACGCATGATGGATGTTTTCTATTTTATTTCTCATTTAAGGCATGCAATTTCAGTCATACAATTTCAGTGCAGAAATTGATTCCCTAATTTTTTTTAAGACTATGAACTCACTTCTTGTGATTTCTGGAAACACAGACATACTATTAAAATACACATACCTAGATAAATTCAAGATAAATTGGTTCATAAAATTTCGGAAATCATGCACTCTCACCTACAACCATTTTGTTTATATCTCATGATCTGTGCATCACAACGATCTGATTTTTGGATCATATAGGCATTCATATATTACAAACCTACTTGCAACATTTCAACAAAATCTGGTTTGTAGTTTTTGGAAAAATGGTTAATGAAGGTTGTTGTTATTTATATTATATTTTGCTGCAACTTAATTGTTATGCCTTCATCAAGATTCCTAAAATTGAATATTCATTAATTGAGGAAGAATTCATTTGTTCTATCCATTTCATTCGTTGAGATGAACATATTTTTTTTATTGCTTGGTTAACACATGGGTTTTTGTGTTTGGGTTGCATGAAGACATGCAATACATTCAGTTTTCATTGCATGAGGACATGCAACATATTGAGTGTGGGGGTATGTTGGGCTGTTAATATGCCATTATTATTATCACTTTTGAACACTTATCCTGCCCATTTCCGCTATTCTTCATCATATCATTTGTTATAATTTATCATTTAAATCCATTTTATAAATTATTGATGCTCTTATGGATGAATATTATTTATTCTCTTTTATTTCTAATAAATTGATGATTATGAATTATTTTATCAATGATAGTTCTAATAAGTTGGTTATAACATTATTCACCATTTTTAGCCTCCAAGGTAGCTTCCAGATTGAAGATTTGATTTTTAAAAGTGCCAACTCAGAAATTCGCTGGAATAAGGAGTGACAGTTTTGCGGTTGAGAGTTTGAGCAAATGAAGACGAATCTGAGAAATCCGGAACATGGGTTTTGTCTAGAACGGGCCCAGTTAACTTTACTAAAGAACGGTTTGCCCAAATTCGGCTTGTACTAAGAGAAACGTAGAGTTCTTTAAGCACGATTTTCTCAGATTTGCTATTGCGGCCGTCCTCCAAATCTCAGCTGCAAAGCCAAATTCGTCTTGCTTTTGTTGAGAGATGGAAGGAAATATATTTTCTTGTTGATCAAATGGTTAGAATCAATCCAATTTTGTAAAAGAAATCATGTTGTACTTATCTTCATTGTAGCTTCTCTCTGATCTCTCTATTTAAATGGAAACAGAGATCAGAGATGGGGACTTCAAAAGGACTTTTGGGATTCGAATGATGGAATTGAGAGAGATGGAACGAGTATTATTTTGAACTGTAATTTTATTTGCAGACTCTCACTGCTGAGAAGACACAACTCAATGTAATGTTGTTCGATTTGATGATCAATATATAAGCAGAGTTATTATTCCTTCGCATCTTCTGAAGCACTACCGGTAGTGATCACTGGTGGTTAAGGGCCCAACCCCGGTGGATTCACTTGTCGTTCCTGTACCATTATTTCATGATCTTTATTGTGTGATGGTTTGATTTTATTTCTACTTATCGTAATCATGTAATTTTACTGCTTGATATTTCCAGACTGAATGAACTGATCTGTTTTATATACTGTACTTAAATTGCACTGTTGTTCATTTCCTTCTTAACAGAGCTCACTGCTTTTTGCCAGCATGTTGTTGCGCTGTTCATTTCATCTTCAAAGCTGCGTTGATCACTCTAGTAATTTAACAATTTTCTGTTCATTACAGTTATATAAGTTTGGCTATTCAGTTCTAATACTTAGCGTTGTTATTCATTTGCTTTCTGCAATTATTTAAGCTTACCTTTCAGCATTCTTTTAGTTAGCACAATTGTTTCATTTTCATCAAGTTGTAGTAATACGATTGATTTAATTCTTTTCACTTTCCAATTGGCTATTTAGTGTTGTGTGTGAGATCAACAACTGTAAAGGACATTGGCTATCGCTGCCTAAGTTCTCAGATTATGGATCTTATTTATGTTTGATTTCAATTACATCAATATCCAGAGGAATTAGTTATTGCTACTGTATCCTTAATTGATGGTTGTTTGAGTGAATGATTTAGTTTAGAACATTTTAGTTTCTTGCTGTTCCATTTATGGCCGTTCCATTTTAGACTTGCTATTCCATTTCCTATTTGATGTTCTATTTTACTTTCTGTCGTTCCATTTACTTGCATTTGATGCTTTGGTGTGAGAGAAGGTCTAAGGTTGTAGTGAGCCTCAGCAGTCGCTGCCTAGCTCCCAGACCTATGGTCCATGCTCTAATTTCCTTTCAATCAGTTTCTAGAGGGATGGGTTATCGCTTCTGCACCCTTGACTGATAAGCTGCCTTGTGTGATTTTATCCTTTTGAAGTAATTTAGTCATAGTTTAGCATCCGTCTCAGACTGAGTACACTCTTGAAATAAAAAGTCGTCTCTGGGTTGATAATTAATGTGAAGGTAATTAGGAGTTTAAAAGACACCTTTTTATCGCTCCACACCCTTATTTTTCTAGGTTAAATTACTTCTTAACTTTCATTGATGACTTCTCCAAACACAATTGGCTTTATTTCTTAAAACTTAATAGTGAAGTTTTTGACCTATAAGGCCCTTGTAGAAAAACAATTTTGACATCAACTTCAAGGGTTAAGAATGGATAATGGAGGTGAATACATCAATAACAAATTCACAACTTACTACACTGCATAGGGAATTCAAATGAAACATATGTTTCCATATACACCAAAAAAATATGGTGTTGTTGAAAGAAATAAATGTATATTAAAGAAAATGGCTAAATGTGCGATTCAATCTAAGGGATTAAGTCTTCATTGTTGGTGGGAAACAAGAAATTGTGTAAATTATATAGTAAATCACACTTCCACAGAGGCTTTAAGCAATATAACACTAGAAGAAGCATGGACTAACATTGATCCATATGTGAGCCACTTGTGTATATTTTTTAGTGTAGCATGGGTTTGCATTCCTATTGGAAAAAAGAAATATTTACAACCTAAAAGTGAGAAGTGTATATTTTTTGGATATTCTAAATATTTAAAGGGTATAGACTTATTAGACATGAGTCCAATGAAATAATCATTAGAATAGATGTTAAATTTGAAGAAAATATCTTGGTCTGTGAGCCTAATTCGGTGTTTGTGCCTTCTTCATCCTGTGATCCAACCTTGGTGTTTGTTCCACCTTCTCTTCATGTTCTATTTCCTTATTTAAATTATGACACTAATGATGAAAATCTACCTCCACCTACTCACATTCCACCATATGACTCCATTGAACACAAATCAACACTAACATCACAACCTCTTAATGGGTTCATTCAACACGTGAAATAGTTGGTGACCTTGTCCATGATCCAGATCAATGTTTTACTTTTTCCTAGTTCTAGAAATAACCCTCTCTATTGGATCAATTTTTAGATACTCATGGTTCGTAAACATTTGCAAGATCTTTAGGCCATCTATATTAGGAAATAAAAAAGAATGAAAATATAATTCCTTGATGGCAAACAATACTTGTGAACTTGTACTTATTCCAAAAGGAACAAAACTTGTCATATGTAAACGGGTATATAAAAATAAGTATGCATTACATGGAAGCGTTGAAAGACATTAGACCCATCTAGTTTCTAAATTATTCCCTCAAGTTGAGGGAATTGACTATAATGAAACATTTTCCCTTATTTCTGAAATGAATTTCATGTACATTGTTCTAGCCCTTTCTATCTCACATGGATGGGATGTCCACTAGATGGATGTTAAATATTCCTTCTTACATTAATATCTACAAGAATAAATCTACATGGAACAACCTCTTGTGTATGTTCATAGTGACTTCAACCCTATTTTTTACCTTAAGAAATTTCTCTATGGTCTTAAACAAGCTCCTTAAGCTTGGTATGAAAAAATGGATAGATTTCTTCTTGGCATCAGCTTTTTTAGATGTCATTTTGACCCCAATGTGTACATCAAGAAAGTAGGAATCCATCTCACAATCCTTGTTCTTTATATTGATGACCTTATCCTCACTAGTAGTGACTTTAAAATTTTAATCCATGTGAAGTCAAGCCTTAAGAAGAAGTTCGAAATGACAGACATGATATTTTCATTATTTCAAGCCTTAAGAAGAAGTTTGAAATGAAAGACATAATATTTTCATTATTTCCTTGTCCTCCAAGTATTTAAAACCAAGGAAGGAATTTATATTTCCCAATCTAAGTATGCAAGTGACCTTCTCAGTGTTTTCACCTGGAATATTGTAAATTAGTTCCTTCTCCCTTTCAATTTGGAGTCAAAATTACAGCCACTTGCACTACACGTGAAGTTAATTCCATTGTGAAATGTGTACTTTCAATTAGTTGATAGCCTCTTTTATTTGACTCATACATATTCTAATATTTCATTTGTTATTGGTCTTTTTGCTTGATATATGTAAACACCACATGAAAGTCATTAGAAAGCAACAAAATGGGTGCTCTGATATATTTGGGGTACAATTCAATTTGTGATACATTACAGTTCAGGGGGGGATCCTTTATTGGGATTGGTTTCACTAATTAAGATATGGTTAGTGACCCTAATGATTGGAAATTTAGTGCAAGTTATGTTTTTAGTCTTGGTTCCAACCCTATCAATTGAGCTTGTAAAAAGAAGCAGGTTATTGCTCTTTCTTTGGCAGAAGCAGAGTACCAAACAATGGTTAATGCAAGTCAAGAAGCCTTTTGGCTTCGACATATCATTTTAGAGTTTGGATTCCAGCAACAACATCCGACCACCCTTAGGTGTGAAAATCAAAGTGTCATCAAGTTCGCCAAAGATACAGTTTAGCATTAGCTTAATCAACAAATTGAGTTACAAATGCACTACATCGAAAAGCTCATTCATTATCAAGTTATTGAAGTGTTGTTTTACCCTATAGATGATAAAGTGTAAACATTTTCACAAAATCTCATTTTTCTAAACTTAGATCTATGTTAGGAGTTTAAGAAATTATCATTGTGGGGGGATATGCTCTAATTCCTCCTTCCTTCTTTAGTTGTATCAGCTTTGTAAATTATCCAATCTTATCTCAAGTTGTTCTTAAGGGGGGATGTTAGGATATTTAGAAACACAATATTTAGTTAAGTTCAACATGGTATAATATGTCTATTAAGTAAAAGTGTGTTTGTTAGTGTGTTTCTTTATTATTAATTAGTTTCATTGTAATATGGTGGTCACAATATGTTCTATGGATAAGTGATCTAATGGCTCACATTCTCCTCGATACTAATGATTATTGATCAATTTCTTAACACTCCATTGTTCTATGATCTCTATTTAAATAGCATGAAGGTCGTGGATGATGATGGATTGTGAGAGCTCTCTTAGGTAAACTATTTTCTTATGCATTAATAATGTTGCTCAATTGGTCTTGTTGGCTAGCGCCTTGGATTATTTCCCTATTGAAGGGTTTTAACCACATAAAACCATTGGCATTGTTAGTGGTTACTAGATATGTTCATCCTGTATGGAATACCATGTTTACCCAAATGTTTCAAAGGTTTGAAATTAATTATGAATAGGAAAAGCACTTACCAAAAACAAATTGAGGATTTAGAAATCTTCAACATCATATAAAGGTTTTCTAGAAAAATTCCCACAATGAGGCTTCATTTATAGAGAAGATAAAGAGATAGTCCATGGCCAAACCCATAACTTCACCCAATTGAATGAGGTCTTTCTCACTCCTTTGGGAGTGAAAACTTACACTTAAATTCCAAACTCTTACAAACAAAGAGGCTAGCACTTTGTCTTATCTCTAGAGGAAATAAGGTCTCCTATCACTAAATAGATTTCAATTCTCCACATCTCAATTTAAGGATATGAAATTTCTATTCAATCCCATTATTGGCCTAGCAATGGCTAGGGACACTGACAAAATACAAAAGACCCTTGGGCTCAAATCAACCTTTAGATTCTTTTTCATAGAACAATATATCTTAGAACCATTACACGAAAACAACTTTAATGAACACTTCTATATACGAAATTCATTCATGAAAGAATAACAACTAGTAACTAAACACAAATATAAATTGATTTGTCTCATTATTAAAACATACTTAGTAATATAGCATAATAGAATTCATGAAGATTTGATTCAAATCTGTCCATTCCATTTGTTTTCACCTATCATACCATCTTGCATTTGGGTCATATGCTCTTACCTTTCATCCTTGGTACAGAGGAGGAATGGTGCAATATTGGTTGAATAGCAAAAGGAGAGCCGAAAATCAGAGGTCAAAGTTGAAAGGGAGAGTTGAAGTTCATAGGACAAAATCAAAATGGAAAGGCCGACCATCGGGATGCCAATTTCAGAGAAGTTTTAGCACTTCGGGATCTAATATCGGAAGGAGTGATAGGAAAGGCATATCGAGACTTCCAGATATCAGAGGCCCGAAAAAAATGGACCTTAGCAGTTTATTTTAAAACCATACCTGAAATGGGTGTATTAGAGCAAGCAACGGGAAGGAAGGTATATCTGGGCCCGATATCGGAGGTTTGGACCTCAGAGCGGAGTGATATCAAAACATTGCAGTTTCATAAATCCTTAAGAATTAAAATTCTTTGGCAAGCATCGAGGTTTCTAAGAAGGGGAAATTCAAAGGAAATCATCGCAAAACTAAGGTCCCCAAGGACCATTTCTCTCTCCAATAAGAGGACACATAGTAGCAAATAATTGGCTTCAAGAAGCTAACAAGGCAGATGATGTCAGCGTGATGTGGCCTTGTGGTGGACATGTGGCAATCAGTTTTGGCATTTTTGAGGGCCCAATGGGGCAAATCTGGGTGACATGTGTCACCACTAAGGAGGCACCATGTGGATATGATGACATCAATGTGAAAGGTTCTCTTAGTGGGTCCTAACCTAGGTTCAGAGTTAATTGTGCCAAAAAACCCTACACTACTGGCCCTTTCGGCATCAACCCACGTAGCGTGAACTGAAGTCTCACTCGAAGCAGTATGGGCGGATGTTGGAACCAAGTTTCCGCATCCAAAGATCAATGTGATGTCCTTTTATGCCTTAGATCTGCCTTCCCATAGATCTATAAGCCCTTAGGGCTTGATACAGTGACTTCCTTCAAATGGCCTCTGGGCCTCCGTGAAGGTCTACGGTTGGCTTTTGGAGACCCTTAACATACAAGTTATCTGCCTATGTGCACAATAAACTAATCCTATGTCTGTGTTCACGCAAATATGCTTAAGTGCTAATAAACATAATAGAATATATTTTAATCTTCGCATAAATACTTAACATGTATTGAATTCAATTAATAATACTTATCCAATGGATTCGTGCATCAATACATCATTATTTCATAAAGACATTACTTCATCACATCATATATCACAACCATAAATAATAGAAGTAAACAAATAAAACACACGAATTTCTCCAACAGTCTTCTTTATTGATCTTCAATATTAGGTTGCAGACTCAAAATTGCCCTATGTAATCAACTGCAGGGGTCCGCGCACTCAGTTGCGGAAACTACTCTAGGCCTTTGTGCACTTAGCTACAGAGCCTTTCCTTCCTCTAAGACTTACTTCTGTGCTATCTTCTATTGACCCATTATTCATTACTTACTTCTCCCTTAGAATCTCAAAGACACATCTATTTATAGCTTTTTTTCATACAATCCCATGGTCTGCGGAACATGGGTGGATCTCAAGACTTAATTTGGCTTTACATAGACAAGGAGTTGAACCCATTTTGACTTCTAACTATCTACGTGCTCTGCATCCATAAATTGTGGATACTTTATGTCTTTTTACCAAAATCTACATAAAAACTTAGGTTTTTAACCCCAAAACTGACCTAGGGGACCCCATCCAAACATGTCCCCAACACAAAGGTCATGACTTTCCCTCGAGTAAATCAAATGGCATGGTGATCTTGCTGCAAAGATCCCCCAGCTCCAGCTACACAATTGCAACTTCAACAGTGCTCTGCATAGCTGCTTGCTTGACTTCTTCGACAAGCTGCTCTATAGTTGGACCTTCCCCAGCCGGCTTGATCTTTTGTTGTGTTTGCTACAAGCTTGTCAGCTTCTCCTTAATGGTGGTTGTTACTTAGTAAAATTCATCTAACCAAGGTCCCAACATGGCCTTAAGCACGACCTCCTTTTGTTGATATTCTTCTACCTGTGCACAGAGCTACTTCCCCTCCTGCAACTTGGCGAGGCATTGTGCCGAAGCAACTGAGCACGTCGTTGCCTGGACCTCATCATACTGCTTCTACAACTCACAAAATTTTGTGTTCAACATATATAGGGTTGGGTCTTCCTACATAGTGGTTACTAATTCCATCGCCTATTCGAATAAGCCAGAGCAGCCAGTGACTACGACATCCAACGTGGTCATTCCTTCTTTTATAGTGGCTCTGCACTGCTCCTTGACCTCGGGTGGAGTCGAAGGCTGTAATTTGAGTTATAGCTCCATGATTTTCATGTTTAGTTCAAATTGAACTCTTTCAACCTCTACCTTTGCCTCGTGGATGCCTGCAGCTAATTTTCAGATCTTGGCTTCTGGTTGTGCATCCTCAGGTATGTGCAACTCCAGAACTATTTTGCACACCCCTATTATCGCAGCTACCAACTTGGAACTCTATACCTAGATAGTATCTCTCTCCTTTAGGGCCTGTTTCTTCTCAATGAACATTTTTTCATTGTTCACCCGGTACTCGCTGATTAGGTTGAGAGTGCGTTGCTCTCGAGCGCGCAGTTCCTCCGTGACCCCTGCCTATAGCACATGAAGAAATCCGTTGGGGAGCACTGCAATGTTCAGCACTACATCCTTAAGGGCACTCAAAATAACTCAGTCATCGACCGATTCTGCTCGTAGGGACCCTTTGAGTAGCACAATTGATCGAAGGTCCTTACCAGTTCTGCAGCCTGACTAGTCCCCGGGGCCAGGCTTGTTTGTGCTACGCTCACCTGTCTCGCGCCCACCTATATCCTATTGGTTTGGATCTATAGCTAGTGCAGATCCTTTTGGACACTCCCTAGCATCTGCATGTAATATAGTTCAAACTATTATAGTAACGCAGTGGTAGTATCCCTGACTTTATCGCCGATCTCATCGAGATCCCCCTCTGTCAAAGTTATGGGATCCACCGGTGTTTTATCCGAATTATCCTTCTTGTAGGAACCCTCCTGCTGCTATTCTCTACACTTCCTCATCCAAAATGGGGTGATCTACCCCTCATCTCCTCCACACCATGCTCATATTGTCTGTCCTCCTATGTGGTAGGCGAAGTGAACTTACCACTTTGCTGGGACTCGCACTTCGCTTGCTCAGCCTGCTCCTTTGTAATGTACTATTTTTCTGTCCGAGCATTTTCTGTGGCTTCCTTTTACTATTGCATGGCCAATTTTTACGTAGGCTGCTTTGTTGTATCCTTCCTCTTCTTCTCAACAGAGCTGCTCATGCCCTTACTAGTTCCTGCATCCAAATTTGATGGGGCACGCCACTTTGCTGGCTAGCTCTTGATCACCTCCTGTATGTCGTGATCTGTAACCAAGTATGGTAAATCAAACCATTTATGTTGCGGGTCCTTGCATGCCTGAATGTAGACAGAGTGGAAGTCTACTTTGAATGCAGCACACGACAACAATTGTTCATACAAGTTCGGGGAAAACCTTGGCCGCTGATTGATGGCCATGTGGATACTGGACTCAATCAATACCCAGAAAATCTTGGTTTTATTGATCCGAGCGGGATCCTTCATGGCCCACAAATAGGTGAAATTCACTGCCTCCAACAATCCTTCCTTTAGGGGAGGAACTAGTTGTCCACTGGAAACTCCCATGCGACAAATGCGATTGAAAGCAACAACCACACAGAGTGGAACGGTTTGGTCTCATCCTGGACCTCATGACAATTCACAAGGAAATCACTGCATAAGTATCACTACCAGTTAAACTGCACACCTTTTGTGAATTGTGCATCTAACGATACTATAGTTGTCGAAACCTCGTCTGTGTGGAACTTTCTCATTACTTTTCCTACCAGGATTTTCGTAGAAATTTGCACTGTAGGATCGTTGATGGACGTGATGGAATAGCCACACGACTTCTTCACTAGTTCAAACTCCTTTTTCATTTTATCCGCCAAGTCTTTTTCTCCTAAATTTCTACCAAACTCCTTGGCCAGATTTAAACCCTCATGCAGTAGGTGTGTGATCCTATGGATGAGCGTTTCTGTGATGGGTATAGGTGCACCAATCCATAAGCACCCATCGTGCATGAGAGTAAGTAACTGTCACACACAGGTGGTGTTAATATTAATGCAGTGATAGTGGGGCACCCATAATAGGTTCAGTAGCCCTGAATTTTCCACTTTGTGGATCCATTCCACCGTATCCAACTTGGTGACACTTGAATACTGGTAATACACACGTTTCATGTAGTTTGTGGTTGCTAGGTGTGGGAACCTCTTATGGTCCACCAGTTCCCAATCCTCCATTTTCAGTAGGGGGATTCGTGCGAGGTGCGTACCTTCAAAGGGAACCTGCTCTGACAATAGGGGCGTAGAGATGACGAACTTGTCAGCATCCAGATCCTTGGTGACCTTTGTCTTCCATTTTCGCAGAGGGATGTACTCGGTTAACTTGGTAATGGGATCTACTCCCTTAACATCTATGTCTTTGGTGCCCTGTCCCTCCTCAGCCTCCAAATTGATAACCCTCTTGGGCTACTTGTCCTTCTTCTGCTTCTGAGTGGCTGAATGTTTTCTAGGTGACTCGTGCACTGACATTGACTTCTTTTGCATATCCTTCTTTGGCTTCTGGGTTTCTTGAACCAGTGTAGGCTTCGGCCTAGCCGACCTTAGTGTCGTAGGCATAGGAACCAGAGCCTCCATGCTCACCACCTTTGGAGTGGCTCCTTCTGATGCAATATCTCCCTCGGTTCTCACAGTCTCAGCATGGCTTAGACCTAACATGACTTCAAGGATAAATTTCTTGTTTAAATCGAGTAAATTGGCAAACGCAGGGCTCGCAACCAAATCCTTAAAGAATGAGCAGCTCATAAGCAACAGAAAACGTGGCTCAAAAACTCCAAGTGTGAAAAGTGTTCTCTATTGGACCAGCACGCGTAATTTATAGTGGTTTTTGAATTCAAATCCGACTGTTCCCCCCAAAATTCTATCATTAATGCTAGTTTGGCAGGAGATCTGCAAATATTTTTGCCTTAAATGCCACCCGCCCACTCCTCTTAACCGTCTCCTAGATGTCAAATCATGAACAGTGACTCTAACAGTCACTTTCTGGCTATGTTTCTCGGTATCCCCCTTCATAGCGCAACTCCCTTTGCGCAGCCTCTTATACTATAACTTTATCATATTCTGTGCATCCCACCTGCTGTGTAGTTCTCCAATCCGAGTAGATTAGTTTATAGTACCGTGCTCCCTTGCAAGTACCTGGAGCACTAAGATTGTCTTTCAATCATATATTCATTGGTTTGGATCCCCTGTATATGGCTTCAATCAATTACCATTCACACTTCTCGGAAAAGGTTCTCCATTCAGCTTTGCGAGCTGAACTGTGGCTCCATCTGTAATCTCTTTGATAACAAATGGTCCAAGCCAGTGCATCTAAAATTTCCTTGGAAATTTAGGGAACTTTATTTCATACAACAATACCAAACCATTTACCTTGAATGTGTGTAGCTTGATGTGTCGATCATGCCATGCGTTTTCATGCTCCATTTGTACTCGCTAATGGAATCCGGCCAAGAACCTATCTTCCTCAAGCTCCATCAACTACGCGAGCCGATCTTCCAAGGATTCACGATCTACCATACCTATGAAAGTTGTTATGCATAGACTAGGCATGATAGATTCCATAGGCATTACATCTTCTATGCCATAAACCAATTGAAAAGGTGTCTGTCCTATCAACTTCATGTAAGTAGTCTTGTACGCCCATAGCATTGCAGGTACGCACACATCCCACTCTTTTCGCTGCATGTTCCAAATCTTTGTTAGCATGTTGTCCAAGATTTTATTGAATACCTCAACTGTTTCATTAGCCTGAGGATGATATGTCGTGATCTTTTGATGATAAACCTAGAACTCTTTAGTCAGTGCGTTGATCATTTCATTTAGGAAGTATGCACCCCAATCACTCATAAATACTTTTGGGCAGAAAAATCTGGTCAAAACACACTCAAACAAGAACTTCGTTGTTGTAGCCCCCATGCAATCCTTCATGATTGTTCCTCCACCCATCTGGTTAGATACTCCATCATGGTGATGATATAACACGCACTTGTCTTTTTCCCTAGGGGTTGAATGGGCCCAGTGAAATCAATTGCCCAGTTTTCAAATGGTTGTAATGATATTTGAGGGTTCAATGGAAACTCGTCCCTCCGCGATGGTCTACCCATTCATTGACATGCATCGCCTGCCCTACAATATGCTTCCAAATCTTTATGCATCATAGGCCACCACAGTCCTGCGCGCAAAATACTTTGTGTTGTCACTTTTCCTACTTAATGTCCTCCTGTAGCCCCTCCATGAGCTTCCACGAGGATGTTATTTCTATCAAAATTAGGCACGTACCTTCGCAAGGTCTTATTAGCACCCATCTTATACAAATGTCTAGCAATCACAGAGAAATCTGTCACGCGCACCACTAGTTCCTTATTTTTTAGACTGGTCTATTCTTCTGGAGCCATCCCTGTAGTCAAAAAGTGGGTAATATATGAAAAATTATTATCTGCTACACACACCTCGAAGAGCTACACGTCAGACATCCCTTCCTCCAAATTAGTAGGCTCCTCCCCTATTTCAATCCACAACAGATGGTCAAGTCCTACATTCAAACTTCCTAGCTTCATAATTACCTCAAATTCATACTCTTGAAATAGCAACAATCATTTGCATATCTTCCCCCCCAACATAGGCTTATTGACTAGGTACTTCAAGGAAGAATGGTCTATGTACATTTTGAAATGTCTGTCCAACAAATAGTGCCTGAAATTTTGAAGTGCGTACACCATAGCCAATCCCTCACACTTTTTCATTGAGTAATTCTTCTTAACCTTCAATAATTTCCTGCTCGCGAAGGCTATAGGGTGATCTATCTCTCCTTCACCAGTTTTTGTTAGCACTATGCCCAACACAATACACGAGGCATCAACGTGCACATGGAATTCCTTCTTCCAATCTAGGAAGACCAAGATCAACACGGTGACCATCTTATATTTCAATACATCCAAACTGCACTGACATTCTTCATCCTAGTAGAATGTAGCATCCTTCTTCAATAGTTTCTCCATAGGCATGATAATCTGAGCATAAGCCTTGATGAATTTTCTGTAATATCCTGTATGACCCAGTGTGGCGCGTAATTTTTTGACACTTCTTGGGGCCTCCAAATTCACTATTACCATGATCTTGGTAGGGTCAACCATCAGCCCCTACTTGCACACCACATGACCCAGTAAAATTCCAAAGTGGACATAGAACAAACACTTCTTCAAGTTCAACATGATCTGATATTGTCAGCACATATCCAACATTAAGTGTATACTTTCTACATGGTGCTTTAGAAACCCAAACAATGTCCAGTCATCAAAATATACTTCCAATAATTTGTGAATAAATTTCTTGAACGTCGCGATGACTACCTGGTAGAATATCATCGGCACATTCTTGAGTCTAAATGGAATCACCGTATGCTGTAAACAACCCCATTCTATCATGAAGGTTGTCTTGCTCCTATCTTCTGGCGCGATCTTAATCTGATGGTACCCAGAGAACCCATCAATGAACGAGTAGGCCTCCTGTCCTCCAACATTGTCCAATACCTCGTCTGTAAATGGTGTCGAAAAGGTATCATGGATGCATGCATCATTAAGCTTTCTAAGATCAAAGAAAATCCTTATTTCTCCCTTATGTTTCTTCTCTTGAACCACCATCGGGCTCACCCAATCAGACTCTTCAACAGGTTTGATCATTCCCTCTTCTAGCATCTTATCTAGCTCCAAGCAAACCTTTTCCGTGTCTTTTGGATTAAAGCGATATGGTCTCTACTTAATAGGCTTCGCATCTAGCTTCAAAGTAATTTTCATCACACCCAAGTCACCTATGATGCCTTTCATGTTTGAAAATTTTGTAGGAAACAAATATTTATATTCGCGGAGCAAATTAGCAACTTTGTCCACTATGGCATCATCCCACTACTCCCCAATCTTCACAACTTTTGGCTTTGCTTCAATACCAATGTTCACTTGCCTAGTTTTCAATGGTGCAATGATGTTTGGTTTTCTATCTATGGAACTTAGACCTTGCGATGTCCTTCCACCTCTGGAATATAATATTTCTTGGATCTTCATCCTACCCATCAATAGTCACATTATATCATTCCAACACATGGTGCAGCTGGGTGCTCTAATCTGGTTGAACCAACTCCAAAGGATCCTACAAAATTCTAGAGATCGCCACCTTAACTGCCTGCAGATATTCTTAAATGCATTCGAACCCATCCTCAAAGCTAAAGGTCATTAAGAATTCTTCCCTTAATATATCCCACTCCATGGTTCCATGGCAGAGATCTGTCTCTAAATACCAATTCATAGGAATTGTATCCAAAGTATGACATAATAATTTCACCCACTTTGGTTGCGGCTCCATTCCATAAACTTTAGTCCACTTTGCTAAATGATTGCACGGATCATTTCTCCCATCGTACTTGTCAGTCATTCAAATTTTAGGACAACCAAATTGCAACCTCAATATTCTTCTATAATCTTTCCATTCCTCGAAACTATCTTTGTGTGTACCCCACCACCGTGCGAGCGTCGCACACAACGCCAAATATACTTCTTGTAAGCGATGATCCTCAGGGACCTCCCATTCAAAGGCATTCAAAAAATTATCTACGTCAATTAAACCATCATAATAGGGTAAATTTCTTACCTTCGATGACACACAATGCAACAATTTAGTCATCATGTTGCAGTGCAGTGTAGATACTTCATGCAGCCTATTCTGCCAATGCTCCAGTTCTTCACCTGAATCCGAGGTACAAGAACTTTCCTGGTCCCATGCAATCCTTCCATTGGTTGTTGGATTAATCTAGTATTGGTCTCACATCATTATTTTCTATATTTGATCCAAGTCATCATCACTCTCTTCATAGTCACGGACCGGTTCAGTATAGTGTGGTCCCTCTATCCAGTCCAATGGTACTACTACCCAAAGCGATTTCCTTTCAAACGACATTGTCTGCTTCTTCAAGTTGATTACTCCATTCATATTAATGGCCCAATCAATTTTGAGGAGCATGGGATATGGATTACTATCATCAATGATCTCTATTACTTCAAATAATCCAACGCGCTCGCACCTTCAATATCTACTGTTACTCCATGTAACCATCCCATAGGGATGACATTTTGTTGGTTTTCCATTCTAAACTGGATCGTAGACCACTGCAGGGCCGGTCTCCACATCTCCTCCCATGTATGTTTAGACAATAAATTTACACCAGACCCAAGAACCAAAATAACCTAGCCCATCTCATAATCTCCTATCTACGTGGTGAGCCTCATCTCATGCCCTATTCTTGCCTTATGTTTTCCAATTTTTCGTTATATGCGGTGTCCATCAAGAGTTTTTTCTTTAACAACACTCTTTTATAAACTCCTGCAGACCCTTCATAGCCTTACTATCGTGCATAAGTTTCATGCAAGTTTCCAGGAATGTGGTAAGTACAGAGGGATCAAGCTCTATAGGCATGCTAGTTTATGCTTCTTTGTTCTGACTTCCTAAAGTAGATGCCTCAACGTAGTTTTTCTTGGCTTCCATAAAATTTTCCTTCGCACACGCCATATCAAAACCTGCTTCCTTTTTTGGGGCCTTAGGAACCCACCCGTCTTCTTCAAGTTGTTTTCCCTTATCATCCCCTGTTGTTACTCAGCTTCTTAGCACAATATTTACATCCGTATCTTCCTCACGGGGCTCAACTCTCATAATTTGTAAGTTTTGTGTAGGGTGTTGAGGTTGCACCTTCTTCTCCTCAATCTTAGCTATCAGCATAGGGAATCCTTCGATAGTGTGGTAAAACTAGTTGTAGTATTGATAGGATAAGCATGTCTAATTCTGACACTCCCGCACGTAGTGCCGTGGTGTCCCACAGTTTTAGAAAATAAATTGACCGTGACCTCTACCAAGTCCTCCTCCTCCCCGACCTCATCCTTGCCCCTGATATCCTCCGCACTCTCCCCTAGTGCCCTGATCCGAAGGCCGAGTTTCTGCTTGCATTTGATAGCTAGGAATTCTCTCCATCATCAATTCGTAGCTACGACATTGGCGCTCATCATGGCCCACCGATTTGTAGAAATAACAAAATAATTGTTGGGGTGTTTGAACGAACTTTTGCAACAAATGAAAATTATTCATTATGTGTTTTCCAGCTACCTAACAAGTAGTGCACCATAGCATGGGCCCCGTACTTGGTCCTGCTAGAGCCTCCTACCTCAGGGGAATCGGTCCCCCACTGTAATATAATTTGTGAAGAGAGGGAAATGGTCTTTATCATGCCCCTGACTCTTACATTTGAGGCACCAGACTTCCTCATGCACCTCTGGCCTAGCCTCTTTCTCTTTTCTCAAGCTCTGCAATTCCAAGCAAAGGTTCTATAGCTACGAGTGAATATGTTGGACTCCCAAAGTCACATCCTGAATAGGTGTCTCATTCAATCTCATCATGATTTCTAGAGCTTCTTCCTAAGTTTCTATCTTCTACTGTGACAAACCAATCCTCAGGTGGGGTAGAAGTGAGGCTATAAACCACTCGCGGTGTTGGCCATCTGTAAGCTACATATTAGCTTCGTAGATCACACATTTCAGCCTTTGATATAACTCTCAGGGCATCTCGCCAACCCTCATCGTGATTTCTGTAAATCCAATGACTAACTACGAGTCAAAATTAGGCTTACTAATCTCCTTGTTTAAAGCATGCTTAGTATTTGTTAACGTTGCTAAAGGATGATCAGTACAATAGTTAATGTACCACGGTAGCACGCGATCCTGCAAAGTAGTAACTAAGTGCGCCTTCTTTATGCTATCATCAGTGATCTACTGCATGGTCCATACATCATTTGCAACATTCTAGAATTGATATATATCTTCGCTCCCTATAAAATAGTTGGACATGTTGAACGACAGTGGTGGTGGCAGTGGTGTGGGCGAAGGTGTATCCTATGGAGGTGAAGGTGGAGGTGGGGTGGATGGATGATGTATCTGTGAAAAACCTTGTCTTATCAACTAGACCATACTCTGTGGTGAGGCTTGTTTCGTTCGCTCATTGTCACTCGAGGGAGGTCCAATCAATGGGCTGTATTTAGGTCTTTCTTTCTCTCTATTTATGAAGATTCGTCCACTTTGCATAGATCCAAACATCAAGGTAGTGACATAACTCATTTTTCAAACAAGAGCATCTTAATCCAGGTATTCAAATATCTCAGATACTTACCTCGCGGTGCCTCAAAAAAGCATCGCTCTGCTTCGCTGTAGCTAACTGAGGTATCAACGTGAACTCTGTAACAAATCCTCCTATAATTCAATCAAGCCAGTGGTCATCAGCACACATGATCTTGTCTTCAAAGGCTTCCAACCTTCGCACTAGCTCTGAATTCCACACTATTGGACCGTCAAGCCTCCACCATCCTTGGTCGTCTTCCAACATAGCTATCCACTCGTATAGTTCAATCAAGAATATGTAGAAGAAATTTCCATGCATTTCTATGTACAAGTATCTGTCCAACCACTACTCCTTTGATAGGCGCAGATTCCTGTTCTCTTGTGATGTGAATTCATGAATCTTCCTATCCAACCATTTCTCAATTTCCTTCTTGGTTGGATTCCAATGATGCGACATCACACATCTCTTTATGCAGATCCTGGTCTCAGCAATGGTACCATTTGTTGGCTTAGTGGGTCCTAACCCAGGTTTCAAGTTAATTGTGGCAAACAAAACCCTACTGGCCCTTTCGACATCAACCTACGTAGCGCAAACTGAAGTATCACCTGAAGCAGTATGGGGGGATGCTAGAACCAAGTTTCCACATCCAGATATTAGTGTGATGTCCTTTTATGCCCTAGATCTGCCTTCACATAGATCTATAATCCCTTAAGGCTTGATACAATGACTTCCTTCAAATAGACTCTAAGCCTCCGCGAAGGTCTACGGTTGGCTTTTGTAGACCATTACCAGACAAGTTATCTACTTGCCCGCACCACAAACTAATCCTAGGTCTACGTTCATACATATCTTCTTAAATGCTAATAAACATAACAGAATGTATTTTAATCTTCGCGTAAATACTTAACATGTATTCTGTTCAATTAATAATACTTATCCAATGGAGTGACACACCAATACATCATTATTTCATCACAACATATATCGTAACCATAAATAGCAGAAGAAAAGAAAACACACGAATTTCTCCAATAGTCTTCTTTATTTATCTTCAATATTAGGTTACAGACTCAAAATTGCCTTGTGCACTCAACTGCAAGGGTCCGTGCACTCAACTGTGGACACTACTTTAGGCCTCTATGCTCTCAACTGCAGAGCCTTTCCTTCCTCTAAGACTCACTGCTACGCTATCTTCTATTGACCCATTAGTCATTACTTACTTCTCCCTTAGACTCTCTAAGACACACCTATTTATAGCTTTTCTTCATACAATCCCATGGTCCATGGACCATGGGTGGATCTCAAAACCGACTTTGGCTTTACATAGGAAAGGGGTTGAACCCCTCTTGACTTCTAACTATCTATGTACTCCACATCCACAAATTACGGAGACTTTACATCTTTTTACCAAAATTTACATCAAAACTTGGGTTTTTAACCCCAAAACTGACCATGGGGACCCCATCCCAACATAACATCATTTTGGAGGTCAGGTTTTCGGAGGATGGAGTTTTCGTAACTCTTGTCAAATTATTATATAAAAATTTCTGGTCTGATGAAGGGGCTCTAATGTTAAGTGGCATTTGGTCATGAGGACTCAAATAACCAAGGGCATCGAGTGGGTTGAGCGGCTAAGTGCGATAGAGAATATCAGAGGGAGGTGGAAAAGTAACTCTATTTTTAATTCCAAATTGAATAAATTCTGATGAAAGGAGCTCTGATGTGTTGGCGACGCTTGGTTATGGAAGCCCATATAACCAAGGGAAAAGAGTGATTACAAAAGGGAATACCCCCCCCCCCCCCCCAGACAGGAGCCCGAAGGCCCTAACACCTAACCGCTAAGCCTCTGGTCATGGCACCCGGCCCTATGGAGGAGAAATGTTATAAGAAAAAAGGAGTTAGGGGCATCAGAATGTTGTGATTTCGTAACATTATTTTAATAAGAGTTATGGTACATTAAGGCCTGATACTGTAGCACATAGGTTAAAAAGGATGGATGGGTCGGAAGCTTATTTATAGAGCACCTCTAATACCACCACTCTCGACCACATCCACTTCCAAAATGGGGGGATTCAAGTAGTTAAAGGGAGAAAGAAGAAGGCCTATTGGAAGATAATCGTGGAGGAATACAAAGATAGAGGTGTGGCCAGATCAGAGATAATCAAAGAAATCGACATCGGATATATTTTGCTGCGTCAATCATAACATCTTCAGCTCCTCATATTTTATTAATTTTTGCATTTTCAAAAAAATAATCAGATTTGTTATGTAATCATTATACCAACTAGAATATCTGCATGCTCAGACAGCTGGTAGTTCAGAAAGTTGTAGCACTTTGAAGATATTTTGTAACGATTGTCTAATATCTCTCTCTCTATAAAAGAGGAAGAAAAAACTCATTAGAGGGGTTCTGTATTTTCTAGTTCCAATGGTTCTATTTTCCTATCCCTTAGGTTATAATTGTTAAACATATTTCACAAGTTTGGGCCATGTGACATGTATTTCATTCTCAAATATCATTGAAGAATTTAAGGTGATTCCAAGCATTTGGGAGCTACATTTTATCTTCTTCCTCTATATTTCACTTCATGTGTGCTTTTCTTCTTCATGAATTATGTAATTTGTAGTTGCTTGGTTCACTCTTAAATCCAAGATTTACTTATGTTATGTTGTAGTAGACGGTACCTATGAAATCATGGATTTACCTATGTTATGTGATAGTAGATGGTACCTGTGAAATCACATATTAACTAATGTTATGTGATAGCAGATGATATCTATGAGATTGCATATTTACCTATGTTGTGTGATAGCAGATAGTACGTGTGTGACATTGAGATGAAATCCTTAAATGCGCTCCATACTTTTTGCAATTCATCCCTTTTATCTTTTCATGATTCTACTAGGATTTATTGCATATAATTCTATGTTTATCCAACCCTTTGTAGCAGGTTCCTCTTTTATATTTCTCCTCTCCACCTTTACTACAACGAAAAAAATTAAGCTGCATTCTTTGTGTGTCGGCCACTGCACCAGAAACATTTATTCTTGGGAATGATACATTTTTTATGTGCATCCTGGATCTGCCTCTGAGAAAGGAAATTAAACCAACATCTAAATAATTTTACATTTGTCTTTTGAGCTCAACTAAATTATCTTCAAGAGAGACTAAGATGTCCTAGGCATTGCCTCTCCTCAACTGGAGTTTTGTCTCTAGGAGCTACAATTATCGGGGAACGAATCAAAATAATTTTCCCTAGGTACGACACTTGTACACCCATTGGTTAGGTGAGCAAGAGGGCTTGTGGGTTGAAGCCTTTCACCTTGGAGACTCCACTGTTTAAATATTCATTTGATCATCCTGGCTTTCAAAATACCTCATACTTTCTTTGACACTTCTTGATAGAAAACTCCCCCTAAATTCGGCCCTGTGATCTCTCACCTAAAGGGGTTTTGAAAATGGATCTTCCTACCTTATTGGCCAATAAATTTTCCCTTATATTTTTCTTCCATTTTTGGTTACCCCCATCATGTTCCTCCATTTCAAGAATGGTTTGCCTATTTGCCTACATTCAATGGAAGCATAGATGGAAGCCCGGACCAACATCTTAAGGATTTTCATGAATGCATGGACCGATAGGGCATTGTTCATGAAGATGTGAAAATGAAATTTTTCTTGTATTCTTTGGATAAGGATGCTAGGGTTTGGTACATAACACTACCTAAAGGGAGCATATCTTCTTTGAAGAGATTTCACATAACATATAATGATTTTTACAAAATATTATCTCCACCAGCTTCTATGTTTAAAGATTGTTGTGAATATTTTAATGCTAAAAATCTTTCCAAGACTAATATGTTGTTGAAGATATTTGTCGAGATCAACTCCAAGAAAGCATATACTTGCATCAAGAAGCATTGCCCAACAATCAAGAAAAGGAAAAAGGAGACATTTTAAAGCTGCAAATAAACCCTCAAATATTCTATTTTATTGAACTTGATGGTTCTCCTTTATATGATTTGTATGAGTCAGATGGGGAGTTGAGTGTTGTAGAACCACAATATTCCTAGTCATGGGAAGCTACTCAAAAAGAGGAAGATGACAATGGGGTTAAAAAAGAGGCTCTAGTTTATGATTTACATCCTTCATATGCAGAATGAGGTATTAGAATATTCCCAAGACAACCACAAGAAAAAAATGATTCCCAACAAATAAATACAACCTCTTCTTCTTAGTATATATCAGTGGTTTCCAAGTGTAGTTCGGGAGGACGAGAGGTTTTGGCTCTGCAATCTGATCTAGGGTTTTGCGTTAGGGTTTTGTCACTTGTCACCATGGTGGGATGCAAAGGAGGGAGTTCTGCTCCCTCCTACAGTCAAGCAACTACGGATAGAAGCAAGGGAGATGGATCGCATCGCTTCAAGAAACCAATGGAGGTGGCAACAGAGGCTATTAACATAGAAAAATCGAAAAATATCAGACCTCATGGATAGGAAGGGAATCATGACGAAGCTAGTAGGGAGAGGAGGACAGGGGGTAGCAGTCAAAAAGTTGCTCCTATGAGCACAACAGGGGTCTGTAAACCCAAGTTGACCAGTATTCCTTGGGTCATTTTAAGTGACCCATTGCTTCAAGTGCACAGATATCACATGGCTGAATACGCGGTTATATGCAAATTTATGGGGATTTGGCCGATGAATAAGGCTTTGCAAGCATGGATAAGGAACCACTATAAACTAAAGGGGGAAATAAACCTTCACCTTGGGTCCAAAGGCTTCTTTACGGTGGTGTTCACAAGCTTAGAGGATAAATACAGAGTGTTCGAGGGAGGACCCTATTTTAACGCTGCTGCAAGCCTTTACATGCAACCATGGATGATGAACTTTGTCCCAGAACAAGAAAATTTCACATTGGTACCGGTATGGATAAGAATTTACTTCCTTCCTTTAGATTATTGGCTACCGGAGTCTCTAAAGGCTATCGGCAACAAGCTAGGGCATTTTATAAAGATCTTAGATGTGACTCTAAAAGGCAAATACACATCCTTCACCTAGATATGTGTAGAAATGGACCTATCTGGGGCACTTCCAAACACAAACATTTTAGAAGTGTATGACGAAGAATGGGTGCAGGTGGTGGACTATGAACATGTCCCATTTAGGTGCCGCAAGTGCCATGAACATGGGCACCTATATAGAGACTTCCATTAAACAAAATGGAAAGCAACACAAAAAACACCACAGACAAAGATCCCAAGGGTTTCACTAAGGTTGGGGGCAAAGGGAAAGGAGGAAAGTGGTACCAAAATAAGATTAATGAGGATGGAAAATAGAGCCACAACATTTTCAAGATCTTAAAAGAAGAAGTTGAAAACAATGGGACAAACCAAGAATCGGAGAATAACCCCATAGAGAAGGAAGGGGATGCTAGCATGGAAGATATACCAAAGAACATGCAACAAAAGGATAACCTGCCAAGCATTATGGAGCTTAGTATGGACCATGAGATCACCCCAAGTGAGGCTGGAATGGAGGACCATGAACTATAGGAGATTCTAGAAAGGGAGAATTTAGATCTAGAAAAGTTTCTGGAGCAAGGAATAGCTAAAGGGGTAGACTCCCTACCAAAAGAGGAGTTTGATAGGGTTCAACAACTCTTCCTCTGGAGATCACAATCGAAGGGCTCTAGAGTCTAAAGAAACCATGATAGCTAGGAGAATAGAGGGGTGAAAACGATGGAAGATACACCAATGCATTCTTCCAAGAACCAGGCAGGAAAAGAGGAAGAAAAAGACAGAATGAGATGCAGACCAAATGTGGGAAACTCATGATTAACTCAGGTAAGATGAGAGATCTTACCAGTTACTCATTTACAAACCTTTATCAATGAATCTTACAACTTGGAACATTAGGGGTCTAGGAAGTAAAAGGAAACAAAGAAATCTTAGAAGTAGAATAAAATAAGAAAAACCAGATATGGTTTTTATTAAGGAAACAAAGTGTTCAATGGACAAGATTAGAGAGATACACAGCAAGTGGTTAATCAAGTATGAGTATCTAGATGTTAAAGAAGAAAACTTGGTGGGGGGTATTCTTACACTTTGGGACCCCCAGAAACTTGGAATCCTAGATGCTGAAGCATCCAAGAACTATCTATCATTGGTGATTCAACCTTTGGGTGATAAGGAGATATACATGATCACAAATGTCTATGGTCCTCAAAAACAAGAAGACAAACTCAAGATTCTCACCTCCCTTGAGGAGCTAAGAGAGAGATATCCTGATGTACCCTAGATTCTAGCAGGGGATTTCAATACGATCAGATCTCTTACAAAGAAAAAAGGTGGTACCAGAAAACTAGGCAGAGACTCCATTGCCTTCCAGAACTTCATAAATAACATGGGGCTAGTGGACAGTGAAACAATAAATGGCACTTTTACCTGGAACAATAAGAGGGGAGGAGTTGCTCAAGTCACCTCTAAACTAGATATATTCATAATCTTATAGGACCTCCTTCTCACAGGCCTTGACATGTCATCTTTAATCCTTCCCTTTGGAGACTCGGATCACTGTCCTATCTAGCTTGAAGCTACTTTTATGGGCACACCAAGGAACATACCTTTTAGGTTTGAAAATGTCTAGCTCTCTCACCCTGACTTCACCAACAATATTGACAAATGGTGGATGGAAGACATGTCGATTCAAGGCACTAAAATGTTCATGCTACAATAGAGACTTAAACACATCAAATCTGGGCTTAAAGATTGGAACAAAAAGGAGTTTGGTAATATTTTTAAAGCCAAAAGAGAAGTTGAGCAGAAACTCTAGGGGATTAATCAGATCATTATCACAAATGGTTTTACCAAGGAATGGAAAAATCAAGCTGACTCTCTTCAAAATGAATGGGAATATCGGTGCATGCAAGAGGAGATTTTCTGGAGATAGAAATCAAGGGTGCAGTGGATTAGAGAAGGAGAAAAAAACATGAATTTTTTTCATAAATCAACCTTGGATCACAAATCACATAACAGAATTACAAAACTCAAAGATTATCAAGGGAAAGAGCTCATCTCTCACAAATAAATGGAATGTGTCCTAGTTCAACACTTCCTTAGCATAGCAGAGGAGCCTCTCGTCAACAGATCTCGGTTCATTAACATTTTCACAAAGCACATTCTGAAGCTTGTAACCAGGGATGACAACCACAATCTTAACAGGACAGTGTCTGAAGAGGAGGTCGGTGAAGTTATCAGTGAGATGCAAAATGGGAAAGCTCTGGGCCCAGATGTGTTCAATGTGGACTTCTTCAAGGGTTGCTGGAAAATAGTTAAACAAGATATCCTTGAGGTTGTGGAAGAATCAAGAAAATCAAAAACGATTTTTAAGGCTCTTAATGCCTCTTTCATAAATTTGATTCCAAAGAAGGAAAAAGCTATTACACCAGACCGAGTTAGAACCATAGAATTATGTAATGTGGTGTACAAAATTATTTCCAAAGTGATTTCTAACAAATTCAAGCCCTTGCTTCCAACTCTTGTCTCAAAGGAGCAAACTAGTTGTGTGGAAGGAAGACAGATTCTCAATAACCTCATCCAAGCTCACAAGGTGGTACACTCTCTTAAGAGCAATAAGAAAGCTGGTATGATCATACAGCTTGACTTAGCGAAAGATTATGATAAGCTAAGCTGGTCTTACATTAGCGCAGTGCTAAGATATTATGGATTCGACCACAACTAGATAAGATGGGTTATTGCCCTTGTATCCACAGCTAGTTTTTCCATCCTTCTTAACAGCTCTCCCTCCAGAACCTTTATGCCTTCTAGGGGTCTCAGACAAGGGGATCCGCTCTCCCCCTTCATATTTGTTCTCATGATGGAAGGGCTAGGTAGAGCGATCAAAACTAAAAATGCTGAAGGAAGAATCCAGGGTCTGAAACTTACCCTAGATGGTGTTGCTTTTACTCATCAACAATTTCTGGATGACACAATGTTGCAGGGTATTCCCACAGGTAGGGAAGCTAGAGCTTTCAAACAAATCCTGAACGACTTCGCTATGGATTTCGGCACAGAGGTAAGCCTTGACAAATAAAAATTTTTCTTTTTTAACACTAACATTGCTATTCGGAGGAACCTCACCAGAATTCTCAGGTTTCAAAGGGATCAATTACCTTCCAAGTACCTTGGAATGCCTCTTACGGACAAACCTCTAAGAAAGGGAGTGTGGGAGCCGGTAACGAATAAACTTTAGGACAAGGTCAGGAAATGGACATGCAGGTCTTTAAATTTGGCGGGGTGTCTTGTGCTTAAGAAGGCGGTCCTGCAGGTTATTCCCATTTTCATGTTTTCAACTCTTCCTGCTCCTAAAGGAGTTATGCAATAGATCAGGAGTATTCAACGAGATTTTATTTGGGGCAAAGGGGAAGAGAAAAAGAAGTAGGCTTTGGTAGCTTGGGACAAGCTCTACAAACCTAGGGACCATGGTGGTTTAGGGATTCATGACTTTGAAACCCTCAGCAGAGTTTCAGGAGAAAAACGTTGGTGAAGGTCGCTTAAGGAATCGGCAACCCCTTGGACCAAGCTTTGGAAACAGAAATATGAAAATAATTGGCAGGAGAGGGATCATATCCGAATGTCAAGGCTCATCAAGGGCTCCCACATTTAGAACCTTTCTTCGGAGAATATAGCCATTGTCCAGCAACATAGTTTCTAGGAGATCTGAGCTGAGAACCTGGCACGGTTTTGGGAGGATAACTAGCAATAGGAACCAAATTTGTTCAAGGAATAATTCACTGCTCTCAAGAATGACACTGAAAAAAAAAAGGTTTAATTATGGTAAGTGAATTCTGGGATTAGGTAAGGAACAATGGTAAATGGAGAATATGGAAGGATCTGGGTTATAGTGAAGAAAGCCCTTTGAAGGCCCATGCAGTTTCTCCTGCTCTGGACTTGGAACAGAGGAAGATTTTGGTGTCATCCTTGTCTGACCAACTGAGATGGGGAAGAAACACTAAAGGAAAATTTAGCCTCAAAGAAGCTAAATGAATGGCCCTAGGGTTTGATTATCAAAACCCTGATTAGGTATGGAAGAACCTTTGGAAGAACCCACATTGGATGAAAATAAAGTTGTTTATGTGGTTGGTTCAACAAAAGAAAATTCTAGCTTGGGAGAATATTCAGAAAAGGGATTTTGATCTCCCATCCAAATGCCATCTATGTGGTTTACAATAGGAGATGATGGAACACTTACTCAACATCTGCCCATTCACCTCTACCTTGTGGGATTGGGTGGCCTCAGTCTTCAGGCAAACTAACAGGGATAGACTTAGCATCACCAACACTTTGAATAATTGGAGGAAAAAAGTCTCAGACAATGAAATCATCAATAAGACTTGGAATCTGGTTCCAGGCTTTATTATCCAGGATGTATGGAAAGAACGCAATGGTAGCATTTTCAAGAACAAAACTAGCTCGACCCAGCACATCATTGCACAAATATTACGACAGCTCAAAGACATAGTTGGAACATTTTTGTGGAAACTTCCTGAGAACCCTCCTTTGCCCCAGGATGCTCACATATTGCTACAGTTGGGTCTCCATGTGCTAATTCCCCAAGGCATAAACAAGGGTGTGAGCCAAACAACTGTTGGTAAAGACATCTTGCAGCCTCCTCCTCATGGTTTTTTGAAATCAATATAGACAGGGCCTCTAAGGACAACCCTGGGATGGCTGGATTTGGTGGGGTTATATGAGATGAGTAGGGGCGCATAAAGGAAATCTTTCATAGTCATTTGGGGACTGCTACCAATAACATGGTGGAGCTCATGGCCTTAGAGCAGTGCTTGGAAATCCTGATTGAGTCAAATTTATACAACGCCATCATTGAAGCAGACTCTGAATTGGTCATCAATGCGGCCAAGAAGATATGTAATGGAACAACACCAGGAAAAGTGTCGAAACATTAGAGGTTATCACAGGTCTTTCAGCATATTTCTTCCCACTTGCGAACCTTGAGAACTGTTAGCTTCATTCATGTGCGAAGAAAATCCGATGTGCTAGCTGATTGTCTGGCGAATGAAGGAGTGCTTCGCAAGGAAAGTTACAATAGGTACACTTGGGATTCAACGCCCTCGGAAAAATTGCAAGATGATTGTCAAAGACAGGTAGCCAAAGACATGGAGACTTCCATACCATGAGAAATGAGTAGAAGGAAGACCAGTGGAAGTAGGAGAGAGTGGAAGTAGGAGTCAATCTTAACGCTAATCCAACAAAGAATGCTTAAGACAAAGCAAGTTATAGGGGAGGAGTACATGGTAAATAACAGGCTAGTAGAAAGGCTACCGGCCAAAGATTTTGATGGCCTTCATTATCGAATGGCTATCGGGTTGAAAAATGACCAAAGGTTAAGTCTACAAGAAGACCTGAAGATTTATAGATTAGCGGTTTATAATATTTATCAGCTCCGTAAAGCTAGTAAAGGTCGCACTAGTTTTTGATCCAATATCTCTGATGACCATCAGATCAACAAGGGCTTGATCATATGGATATCAAGTTTTAAAAGTGATCGGAGGTTAAGACCTAGACTATTATGAGACCATCTCAAGAAAAGATAGAAAAGATAGATCAATGCCTTATAATTTAGCCTCTTCGAGGGGGCAACCTCCTTTACATTACATAAATGAACAATTCTTGGATGATTCAAATGACAAAACCTCCT
>APFE030082419.1:156464-175063 GCA_000404065.3 Pinus taeda | reverse complement strand
AAAAATAACAATAGAGGGATTCTATGGGGCACAGTAATAACAATATGGGGACAATAGGGGCACAACAATATTTATAAGAGGTACAACTACAATAGTAATGGGGTAATGACTAGTATTGTAGGGACCCAACATAGACCGGACCCGAATTTTCAGCAGGAGAGAAAGGAATGATATAAACCCGAAGTGAAGAGAATGATGCACATGAATCATTTGATCATGGCGGATCAATGGACATATTTGGTGGAAAATTTTCACAAGAGTAGGAGCGGATGAAAGCTATTGAGTCAGGCTAAAGTGCCATAGCAAATCCTAACCGTCGATCCTTTTTCTGTGCGTTGGCGTCATATTCCATTATCGGGGTTCAGTCACTGGTAACCCGCATGATAGTTTGAATAGTCGCAGACCATTGGATCTAAGTACCCCGCCTTTGAATATATATCAAGTTTTAAGATGGAGGGTAGTTAAGCCGAAGAGCGGACCCAATTTTTTATAGATCACAGGCTCTTTTTCTTTTTCGAGTCTAGAAAGAGGTTAATGGGTGCACAAGTTCCTAAAGTGATGTTGCATCAACCATCAGATCAAGAACTAGATCAACGATAGAGATTCAATCTCATTTTGTCTTTCGGTAAAATTGTATGTCCAGCGTTAAACTCAATTTTGTGATATTGCGATGTGCTAGACTGTGGACCGTCAGATCAATAGTTACTTCACATTTCGCAGTTTCAAGGGTTGGTGGCGTGCAGTCACTGCGATGTGCAATAAGTCAAAATGTGTGATAAGCTGAGATATGTGATGAGCCAAGATGTGCCGATTTTTTCGAGGTTGTGATAGACTCTTGCATTTCACAGTTTCAGGTGCTGGTGGCTTGCAATCAATGCGAGATGCGACAAGTCGAGATTAGGAGGAAGAGTATTCTTTTTTTTATTTTAAGTGTGATGTTTGGGGTATTGTTGACCCAGTTACTTGTTTTCATCAAGAAGTCTATCTTTTGCTGGTCTTTACACTTGTAAGGATGTTGTACCATATGTAATCTTATTTTTGAAGTTAATTGAAGGCACCACAATTACTTGACCAAAAAAAATATATCGGTGGTTTTCGATCAATTTTAATTGACCATGTTTATACCTACCTCTTTTCTTGAAATTCAAGAAGCTCGTAATAAAGTTCATGAAAATTCTTCGATTTATGATTCATATGATTTAGAGGAGGATGATATAGTTTCTTATTTTCAAAGGGATTTTCTTACTAGAAAGTGGGGAGAATATTACCAACAACAACATTTTCAAGAAGAGCCCAAAGTTGAAGAGCCAAGCAGTGTGTGGCTACCTTTTGCAGAAAGATTCTTGCCTAGAAAATTTTCAAGAAAGGGAGGCGGTTGTAAATTTTTATCATCATTTCTATCATCCAATAGCTAACTATATGGCGTATTTATTTGGCCAGCATCAGGTCTCAATTATGTGGTATGTATTAAATGTTTTACCTAAAAATTCCACATGGTGCATGCATGTTTTAATTGCTAAATTTCAACAATGGCATAAGGTCCAATACTTAGATGTTGGGCTGGTATCATTGTAAGGTTAACTTCACTTGGGTGAATTGAGCCTTGGACATAAGTAGGAGTTGTACATAAATAAGCTCACTATGTGAGTGTTTGATTTTGAGTCTTTAGAATCTATAATTTTGCATTTCAAGTATTATGAGGAGAGGACTCCCAGAAAATAAAGTCCCATGGATATTTTTTGGTTTTACTTGTTCAATATATTTTTTTAGTTCATGCCCAATGGTGAAGCCTACTAGTCTATAGGTTCGCATCACATTGACAGCAAGGCACTACCCCCAATTGGATCTGATGTTGTCACCTATCATACCATCTTTCATTTGGGTCAAATGATCCTATATTTCATCCCTGGTATAGAGGAAGCCTGGTGCAACCTTGGTTGACTAACAAAAGGAGAGACAGAATTCGGAGGTTGAAGCCAAAAGGGAGAGTCAAAGTTCAGAGACGAAAATCAAAAGGGAAAGGTCAACCATTAGGATGTTGATTTTCAAGAAGGTTTAGCACTTTGGGACTCAATATCGAAAGGACCAACAACAAAGGAATATTAGGGATTTTGGATATCGAAGTTCAAAACTAAGGGAACTCTATCATTTATTTAAAAGTGAACCTGAAATGGGGGTATCAGAGTAGGCAGTAGAAAGGAAGGTATATCGGGGCCCGATATTGGAGGGCTGGACCTCGGAGTAGATTGATATCAGAACATCGTATTTTCGTAACTCCTTAACAATTGAAATTCTTTGGAAAGAATTGAGGTTGCCAAGAAGGGGAATTCAAACAAAATCACCACAAAACCAAGGTCCCTAAGGGCCATTTCTCTCTCCTCCAAGAGGACACATGGTAGCAGATAAATGGCCTAGAGAAGTTGACAACGGAGATGACATTAGCATGACATGGTTGTGTGGGGGATACATGGTATTCAGTTTTGGCATTTTTGAGGGCCTATTGGGAAAAATATCTGTGACATGTCACCACTAAGGAGGCACCATGTGGAGATGATGACATCCGTGTGACGTCATTTCGGAAGTTAATTTTTCAGAGGTTAGAGTTTTTGCAACTCTTGACAAATTTTTTTATAAAAAGTTTTGATCTGATGAAGGGGCTCCAATGTTAAGTTCCATTTGGTCATGAGGACTCAGAGAACCAAGGGCATAGAGTAGGCTAAGCGCCTAAGTGCTATAGATAATATCGGAGGGAGGTGGCATCGTAACTTTGTTTTTAATTCCAAATTGAAGAACTTTAGATGAAAGGAGCTCTGATGTGTTGGCGGCACTTGGTTATGGAAACCTGAAGAACCAAGTGAAGAGAGCGATAAAAAAGGGAAATGTGCCCCTGATAGGAGCCCAAAGGCCCTAAAACCTAAGTGCTAAGCCTCCAGTCATGGAACCCGGTCCTATGTAGGAGAAACAGGAAGGGGGCTAAACAAAAAGGAGCTAGGTGCATCGACATGTTGCAATTCTGTAACATTCTTTTAATAAGTGTTATGTTACATCAAGGCTTGATATTGCAGCACAGAGGTTACAAAGGATGAATGGGTTGGAATCTCAATTATAGAGCACCTCTAATGCTACCACTCTCGACCATGTCCAATTCCAAAAAGGGGGGATTCAAGCAGTTAAAGGGAGAAAGCGACATGCATATTAGCAAATAATTGTGGAGGAATACTAGGACAGAGGCGTGGCTAGATCAGAGACAACCAAAGAAATCGACATTAGAGATATTTTGTTGTGTCAATCATGACACCTTCATCTTCTCATATTTTGTTAATTTTTTCTTTTTCAAGCAAAGAATTGAATATTTTATGTAATCATTCGGATAGGTAGAACATCTGCATGCTCAGATAGTTGGTAGTTCAAATAGCTGTAGCACTTTGAAGATATTTTGTAACTATTGGTTGATCTCTCTCTCTCTATATATATAAAAGAGGGAGGAAAAAATCATTAGAGGGGTTCTATATTTTCTAGTTTCAGTGGTTCTATTTTCCTGTCCCTAAGGATGTAATTGTTAGGCATATTTTGCAAGTTTGGGCCATGTGACATGTATTTCATTCTCAAAGATCTATGAAGAAGTTCTTCTGATTCCAAGAATTTTGGATCTACAACATGTGTTCTTTATCTGTATTTCACTTCATGTGTGTTTTTCTTCTTCATAAATTATGTAGTTTGTAGCTGCCATATTCACTCTTAAATGCCAAATTTACTTATGTTATGTTATAGTAGACGATACATGTGAATTCATAAATTTGCCTATGTTATGAGATTGCAGATGGTACCTATGAAATCATAGATTTACCAACGTTATGTGATAGCATATGGTACCTATGAGATTGCAGATTTACCTATGTTGTGTGATAACAAATAGTACCTGTGAGGCATTGAGATGAAAGCCTTGAATGTGCTCCATAATTTTTGCCCTTCATCCCTTTTATCTTTTCATGATTCTACTGAGATTTATTGCATAGGGTCATGTGTGTACCATGCCCTCTACACTAGGTTCCTCTCTTATATTTCTCTTATCCACATTTACTACAACGAAAAAATTTAAGTTGCATTCTTTCTGTGTTGGCCACCAGACCTGAAACATTGATTCTTGGGAATGATACATTGTTTATGTGCATCATGAATTTTCCTCTGAGAAATCAAATTAAACCATCATCTAAAACATTTTACATCCATATATTGAGCTGCACCAAATTATCTTCAAGAGAGACTAAGATGTCCTAGGCATTGACCATGGAAAATTTTAGGGGCTAATATTCGCATGTGAGCTAATTTTCCATGATTTTTCCAAAAACAAGATTCACCAATTTCCACTTTTTTAAAAATGATTCGCCCAAATTTTACAATATAAAATTATTTTACCTTAAAAATCGCCAAAAGTATATAGAGACTATATATAAAATCATTATAAATTTGAATAATCTTACAAATATATCAATAAACATTTTATAGTTTGCAGATTAGGGACTAGTTAGATTCGCCAATGTTTTTAAACTTCAAGATAGTTTTCCATCCTTAAAATTTCCCTAGCACTGACCTCTCCTCAACCCAGGGGTTGTCTCTAGGAGCTACAACATCATCAAAGAGAATATATATACTTATTTGAGTCACTTAAGATTTCTTATAAATTGAAGATCAAAGAGCTAATCTCCACCCATCCATAGGCTCAGCTACATTGTAGTTTTCTTACCACTAGCCATCACTAAGCCATATTTTATGCCTTAAGACTCAGGGTTAACAAGATTTAAATTAAGGTAGAGAACATGAAGGCCAATCTCCTTCACATACGAAAATCAGTATTCTACTTTTCAACCACTAATACAAGGCATATTAATGATCACAATATGGCCACCATGGGCCTGCATAACCCAAGGGAGTCCTTCACTAATCCAACAGTTCCTCGGTACTTTTGCCCTTTTTTGTAGCACCTGACGTGCTTAGTTAATAAAAATCATTGAGACAATTCTACAAGCACTCTAGCTCAAGCGGAAGGCTTCCACACTAACATCCTCATCAAAATTCAATTAAAAACAAAAATTCCACATAATATTTCTATGACTCAGAAAGATTTGTGTCTTCTATTTAGAGTCACAATCTTGTCACCCATGCATGGTTCCATTTTTTTCCTCGATTTTTTCTCTAGTTCACACACCCTTCTCTGCAATGTCTCTTCTCATTGACATAATACCACATTGCACAACTACTTGCATGATAATTTGGATTCCCTATGTTAGGTTGCATGGTCAATTCAAAAGTCTCCAGAACAAGTATGCAACCCCTACCTTTGAAGTAATTTAATACCACTCCCCATTCTCTCCCATTATTGTTTTCAGTTGAACTATCAACTATCAAATCAAAAATTTGGATATTTAATTTAGGATAAGATAGGAAACTCCCATTTTCCCATCATGGCTTCCTCTCCTGAATGGGATCTATCTTGGCTCCTCTCTTATTTAGCTTTCCAATGATATTTAAATAAAATTCATATTACATCAAATAAAATTGGTCAAAATATTCATGCCAGCCATTTCCAACATTATAAGTATTAATTATAATTACAAAACTTGAAGTTTTAAAAAAAGTTGTTATAGCTTGAGCCTTTGGATTATGAAAATTACTTATAAATAAATGGTCAATCTCAATTATAAATCCTAATCGTGAGAAAATCAAACTTAACTAAACCTATGACCGCTCCAACTTTAAAATCTTCCCAATTTTAAAAAATATTTCTAATCTTATTCATAATCACTTAAGCTCACTCACAAAACTAAATCTCTATATTATTTACCTAAAAAATATAAATAATAAAATGCACTATATAATATTTAACTCATTCATCATAATATACAATCTAATCAATTTAGATAAAACTATTTCCAAAATATACATTATCTTATAAATACTAAACTATTTCCAAAATAATAAAAAATCATTATAATATATTTAAAATATAATTTTATCCTTAAATATATAATAAATATTTAAAATAGAATTAAGATTTTAAAAATATTTGAAATGACAGTAAAAAATTATATTTCAGTCCAAACGCGTCGACAATGATCTTTTTGATTGAGAATATGTTGAAACCTCTTTTCAATTATGAGGGATCACAGAAGCCTCAATTCTACAGTTAAGTATTGAATTTGAATTAAATATTTTAAAAATTTATTATTTGATGAAATGTTTGTTATAATTTCGTATATTAAAAAAAAATTATTAATTTAGTAGTTCAAAATATTTATTTAAAAATTGTAAATAATATAAATATAATATATATATATATATATATATATATATATATATATAATCGCAAAAGGGGTGGGGAATATTGGGAATAACGACTTCCAAGGGATATTAACTCTCACACGCGACAACTCAATGAAGTATATTAAGGAAGAGGTTGGGTGTGGTGTTGGAGAAGTTTCGTAAACAAGCAGAGGTGTTTATGTTTGTTTGGATTGCAGTTGGTTTCTTTGGGCATGGATGGTGCACAACAGTTGGAGAATTTGGTTCTTGGAATATTGGGTTGCTAATTGGCCCAGTCACACCCTTGCTCCCATTCTACGAGAGTATTGGGAATTCTGAAATGTGTGATAATTAGTTAAGGAATTTTTCTTGGGACCCTGGCCCATGTGAGTTGATATGAGTCATGTGTGAAACTCTGGGTGAAATTGGTAGTATCACTCCACCATTGGCCACGAAAGATTCTGCTACTTTCTGGTTTCAGGTATTCCATTCCAGCTTTTCATGGATTTATGTTTTGTATTTCCCATATCATGGTTTTTTTGTTAGTTGTGGTATCTATTTGGGATTGGCAGGGATGAAGTTTTGAGTTGATAACCTCACATATGTAGTTTGAGACCTTGTGGCCATTTTTTCTTTGTTCTTGGGCACCTGTAGAGAGAGTGCAATTGTAAAGTTTGGAGCTCTTGGGCCTTTGGTCCCTAGGGTTCCCTTCAAGCCATGTTCTAAAGAAAGGGTTGCATTGCAATTTATGTTGGTGGCTAAGTGGTTGGCAGTCTAGCATAGGAGTGAAGTGGCAAGGGACTGGCAAAGTTGAGTGGTCAATTAGCAGTTGGTCTCTTTGTAGGGATAATGGTTGTTGGATGTACTATAACATTATTATTGTGGTTGTCTACGTGGTGAGTTGGGCCTGCTAGAGACTTTTCTTTAGTAATGGTCGAGGTTCAGATGTTGCTTTGTGGAGGGTGAATTGTGAAGGGAATGGATGTCGCGGCATACAAAGACAAAGGGGAAGAGAGAGGAGGCAAGATGGCCCTTGGGGCCCTAGCATAGATCATCATGAGGAGAAGCAAGACATTTGGGAGGAGGTGGAATAGCCACGTGCTCTTTTTTCAGGTCAAGTGCTTCTACCTCCACCTTTCAACCCCCTAGAGGATTAGATCAACCAAATTACAACACTTGTGGAGCAAATGACACGAGACTTGTTATTTTTTTCACATTATGATAGCATCATATAGATGTTCGAGTCTCTAAGGTGTCAGAGAGGCTAAGGAACACAAGATATCCAATACTCAGAAAAGGTTTCGTGAAATATGGCTATAAAACACCTCAATTAAATTAATTAGCCAATAATTAAATATTTCCTAAGTCTAACTTAGGAAAAATGGTTAATTAAATATAATTAGTTAAGGATGTTCGAGATTGCTCTAGATAGTTCTATTGATGGAGTCAAATTGATCTTAGTCATTGATGGAGAATTATTCATGGTCATTTAAGTCTGAACAAGAGATTATAAGAGCATTTTGAAGGGGTGGAGCTAGTGACAGTTGTGAGAGAAAGGAAGTACAAATTACCCGATGCATAGTGATTCAGCGACGGAACAATTTGAGCCAAAAGGGAGAGCATCAAATATTGAGGGAGAAGAAGGTATATTGGGAGCAGGATTCCCTAAGATTTTCTAGCATTTCTCTAGTGTTGGATTCACAGGAGAAAGGAGGTCGGGTTATCTGTAGAGAGGGTCGCAGAAGCTAGTGTAAGTAGCCAAAAACCCTAATGTGAGTGCCAAAAGAAGGTTCGTTTTGTTGGAAAATATGGAGACTAGTATATTATAACTTATTTTCCATAGCTTGATAATTACTTATGGTGCTACATAATATTTCTTTACTTCTTTAATTTTTTTCATCAAGCAATTACCAAAAATGAGAAGATCACAAAGAGGAAAAGTACACAAGATATAGGCTCCAAGCTAGGGAAAAACCCCTCCAAGGGGAAAACCTATAAAATTCTTCTCTTCTTCTTTAGAATACACTTTACAAAGAGACTTTCAAGACTCAAAGACCAAAACTAAACATCCTTCCTAGACCCAAGTCAACCCCCCACAAGATTTAGTTCAAACTAGCTTCAAAACTTCGATATTGCAACACAACTACCACAACTTCAACCCCAGCTATATAATTGCAGCCCTACAACTTCGGCCCCATGCAACTGCTTCATAATTTCGGCTTCTAGTAGTTGGTAGCTTCACAAACCTTAGCAAGACAGAGAAAAAGATAATCCTTGCCCAACTTCATCTCCTCCTCTTTTTCTTCCTCCAGTTATTCTTCTTCACCTTTGCTATTGCAGATCAAACATGCTTGAGTGTGTATCCAAATGGGGTCAAACTCCTTTTTATTTATACCCTTTCTTGAGGGTCGAATATCCATACTTTAGGCTGACTTGACCTTGCTCTTGGGCTGACTTGTTCTTGGGCTTATCCATGACTTTTACATGATAAAATACATATTTGCTTCATCACAATGAGTCCAAATGGGACTACGACACATGCCCAATATTATTATTTATCCTAGAAAGACCTAGAAGACCTAAAAGCATGAAGAACATGATTTTGACTCAAACTTGAGTATGAAACCCATACTACAAAATAAAATATAATTTCTCTTTCTTTCTTTTTTCTTTATTTATGAAGAATCTACAATGTCATGATTACAATTACATCATAATGAAGATTGAACCTAGTTACAATTTTCAATACTCCCTCTTAACTAGGGAAGTATTCATGGTGCAAGGGATATCAATCTTGAAGCATTCTCATAAGAACAGTTAGATTGATAAGCCATATTTTTTCAAGAATGTTTATATCATAACCAACATTGTCCCTCTAGGCCTATTGATAGTGTTGGACTCGCCAACATGTTAGGGGATCTACCTAGTAAGAAGTCCCAACTAGACCTCACACTGTTTGGAGTACGAGTCCCCATAGTGGGTAGTACAACATCGGCTTGACTATAGTTGTGTGCAGAGGTAAGTAAGATTTCCTTGTTGGTAGAAAGGTTGTGACCTTACATCAAGTCAAGGAGGGTGTATGAAAGGCTCTAACACATGGAAGGGGGGAGGAGCTCACCCCTTAGAAACCCGTGATAGCACGCAACTTGAAAGGGAACACCGGCGCAGAAAGACATCACAAGATGGAAAACAGGATAACCGATGATCCAAAGTGATGGGTTATACCAACAACATGTTCGATAAGATTCATACAAAAACATACGGAATAGTCCATACATACATGCATAAATTATAACTACATACATCATTAGAGTAACCATAATAAAAAAACTATAATAACAATATATGCATGAAATGTGTTGGCTCTATTATATTAAAAGAGTGAAAGATCCAATTATACATACAACCATGACAACCACTAGCCTTGGTAGCAGAACATTATAGTCACTGTCGCCTTCTCCTCCAAAGAGATGTACTAGCTCCATACTATGGATAAGCCAAGGCTCGTTACAATACACTCTAAGCTTTCTCTAATTTATACCTATAGGAAGCTTGGCTCCCAAAAGCCTCTACAATGAGTTATGAGGTTCTATAAATAGAAAAGGGTGGGGTGACCCTTGAAATTCCCCTTTGTGAGTCTTCATCTATAGTCATGACTCTTCAACTTATACATGACTGTTACATTCTACTATTGACACTTCATCTTTCACTTTACAACATGTTTACAATCCAATCTGCACATGTACTAATGTGAGACAAAAATGGGCTTGAGTAAGCCATGCAATATACCACTAAGACTCCGACAGTTGTGGGAAGACAAACTCTTCAACATCCTCTTGATGATCGATGGTGGTGAATTGATGCCAAACTTGGTAATCTGTTATGGTGTCCATGTACTTTGTGGTGACATCCTTCTGAAATCAAAATTGTTGCCTTCGTTGTATCCAGCTGTGCTGATTTGGCACCTCTGTCCAACTTGTCAGATATCATGCGCATCATGGTCTTGAGTGCATCTGAACCAACAACATATCGGTGCATAGTGTCTGCGCCATCTGCAAGTTTGCGCTGGTGGATATGCACATCAACTACTCAAATCACATGTCCAGCTGCAATCAAACTCAGTTCTTTGTCTTCACCTTGGTGAGTGTGCCAATGGATGGGATCACATGCATGTGCACAATGACATCCATGCTCTTGGACACTTGTGGATGTGAAGCATGTAAGTTGGTGATGAGTTGGGAGTTCCTCATAGTTCAGGATCTAACTCGGGATGTGTGCCTTCAACTCCACTTCCTTTGGCTTCATCATCTTTGGCAAGTGAAATGGGGCTCCCTTGTACCTCATTGTCCATATTTTGATGTGATCAACAATAGTTTGTATGTCTAACAAGATGCGTGCTCTCCTAGCACAGCGTTGTTGCCAACCGTTGAGATGGATAACTGACTTATGCACAATGATGAACCTAAAGTATAGCTTCCGCATGACTGTCTCGAGAGATGATACTTCATCTAGTATTACTCTCCTCAACTCTAATCTGGCAAAGTTTTTAAATTTCTCTCCTCCCTGCTTGGCCGCTTGTAGCTCCTTATCCATGCGCTTGTTCTTAGCTATCAAGAATCTAACACTTGGGTTGGTGGCTTCGGTATATGCCTTGGTGGCATCAGCCAATGTAGCTGGATGCCTGCACACATCAGACACGATCACTCATTCTTCAAACTACGGAGGAGATACATGGAAATCCGGAGTGGGCACTCTATGCAACTACACAACTCTGTGTTGTGACTCATCGAAGGATATGTTGTCCACATCTACTTCCAGATTGTCCTTAAGGATTTCAGTGTGCCATTGACCACTTGGAACTTTCTCTTCTCCCAGATTTGGTGAAGCCAGTGGAGTGATCTCTTAATTTTTAGGCATGAGGTCAATGTCCTAATCTAACTCAGGCTGAACCATATCCATGTCCATCTGCTCTAGCATTTGTTCAATATCCTAAGCAAAATATTACTCCTGCAACTGGTCACCCTATCTGCTATGTGCTAGTTATTTAGATTAATCAATAACTTATATGGGCTCATTTTCATCAATAGGTGCATTTTGCGCCTCCTGCTATTATTTTTCTTGTTGTGCTTCCTTATCTCTTATGTGAAACTCTTGTTCTTCCCTTAGTTGATGCTTCAACTCCTGCAACTCCTTTTCTGCTTCTTCCATCTTCTACTTCTCTCTTTGCGTTTGCATGATCCTCGTGTCATGTTGTTGCCTCTTTGCCTCAATCTCCAAAGCTACTTTCAACAAAAGTAGATATGCTTTGAACTTGCATATTTTCTATGCCTCTGCACTTCCAGCAACCTTCCTCTTCCCTTTGTCAAGTGCAGGTCTGCTGCCCTCTGTTGTTGCTCATGATATTTCTCTTTGAGATGTTGTTTCCTTTTTCACTGCTAACCAATCTATAGCCATTCTGACTGGTTCATTGAGCCTTGAGAAGTTATAGCAGTATCTCCATGGGTCTTCCTTAGGCCAATGGCATGCCCAGTGGATCCAAGGATGATACACTCTCGCACGGTGGTCCTTCACTAAGAAATGCGGGTCATATGGATTGAAAATTTTGGTGTCGAAGGTGAACCTCTTGAATTCCTCTGTCTCAGCCTCAACATGCTTGAGATTCTGGATCACATACAACTCGATCTGCAAAGGAAGAGTGGGCCAATGTGCCTTCTGCTTCCTATGCAGTCTCGCTGACAACCCTGTCAAGATGTGATATGCAACTTCTTGCATGACCAGCTTATCCATGGAAAACTTCGATAAAACATGTGAAGCCTTCTCTGCATTGTACATATAGATGAAGGTGCCAAGGGCTGAGGCACACCGATATGCTCTGTCAATAAATGCCTCCATCGCTGCCTATGACATGCAAGGTGGATCCCTCTCAAAGATCATCATGTATACAGGGGTGACGAAGTGGTCTGATAGTTGTATGATAAGTCCATGGAAGTTGCACTCGGAGAATAACCTACAATAGGTATGTACAGAGGTTTCTGAAGGTGTTCATTCCCAACCCAAGCCTGGGAAATGTTGAGGGGAAAATACTGCATCAAGTATGTAAGCAAACATGAAAGCTTTGGTTGCTGACCCTTGGGAAAATGGTGGGCTTTTGTTACTTGTTCCTTAAACCGGAGAGCCAACATGTTGGACCAGTTGAAAGGTCTTCCTTCATTCACCAAATGATCCAACACAATCACCCAACTTTACAGGAATGTTTCTGTACTCCCTTGGTCATATAAGCGGCGTGTGAAGATGACCAGGAGCTGGCATGCTTTCCACAGTATCCTTGTCTTGTAAACTTGGTTTTGTGTTGTCTTGAACATAGATGGATCTTTCACCTAGCTCTTCAAGATGTCTCTTGAGTTTGCAATGTTGTTGGGTCTGGTGAAGGGCGTATCCATCATGATCACCAGCTGCAACAAGTGATACATCACCTGAAAGTACTTTTCCCTAAAGGTAGCAAGTTATGCTCCATTGACACTGCTCAACACCATTGTCACCGGATCAGTATGCAAGATAATCCAATGGATCATTTCCACGCATGGAAACACAAGATACTTGCATGCAATTCGGTGCAAGCCAGACTTGTTTATGTTGACATAGACTTTGCAGTACTCAATATTCTCCTCAAATGTTCCTGAGAAGATGTCATTGATATCCTTCCATCTCATCTTGATCTCCTTGTCTATGAACAAATTAGTTTCTTCATAGATGGGCAAGCTCATAGACACTTACTCAACTGCATCTCCTATTGCACTCTCAACGGTGTCCTTTGACCCTACTCTCTTGGAGACCATTGTACCTCTACTGCTAAGAGATGGACAAACACTTGTGATACTTGGAGATAGAGAAACACTCATGGAAAGAAAACTGTTAGTTGAAAACCAAAAGCAACTTGAGGACTGGCATGCAACACACCTAGGTGATTGACTGGAAGCTTTGCGTAATTTTTACCGGGAGGTTGGGAGACTAACTGCCAAAAATGCATCAAAACACATTCCAAACTATTAGTGGACTAACTGATTATTGGAACTGTGTAAAGCACAGCCTAGCTTGGTCTGGTGATGACTAAAACTGTGCAATGCGCAGTTTTAGTCAGCTTGACTGCAACCCGGTAAAACTGCATCTGCACAATTCCAGGGGCCAATGGGGCACTGCCTCTCATAATTTCATAGAGCAAGAATGGGAGGCTAGTGTTAGGCAAACTTTGTGCAATTCTTGGGAGGAAGGTAGAGGCTTCCATCCCATAAATGCACATTACAAGCCAGGCAAGGCAAGGTCTGAGCCAAGGCAGCGCAAACTTGTCGACGGGTAACTGAAAAATGGTAAAGGCTTAACGAATGTGAGAAGGTGAGTGCAGACATGATTGAATGAAAATGCATGCAATTAATGAGTGCATGATTCAGTAAATAGGAAAATAAGTGTGTGAAGTGAGTCACCACAATAATGACTGTCAATGCAGAAATAGTGTCATGCATGCGACAGCAAGGAGATGCCATGGAAAAATTGAAACAATGCTTCTACAAGCTAACATGCATTAAAGTGACAGTAATTGTTCAAAAAAACCAAGCAAAAGCACTCACACAAACCAAAACACCAAAAGCGACAAAAAAGTAGCAAAAGACATGAAAACAAGACTTACCCAGAAAAAGTTGAGCTCAGTGTGCAGAATGCTCCTAGATGTGATGGGGAATGCTAGAGCTCCAAGATCGAAGTGAAGAATGAGATTTGAAGTGTTGAATAAATAGTTTGATAAGATCGAGGCTTATGACACGCATGCCACAAATCTAGGAAAAAGTGACACTTGGCAGTAGGCTTCTAAAACGGCTTTTGCATGTAAGCCCCAGCTGCTAAAAATGGATCCCTAAAATCTAGGGATGTTTTTTACTTTTTTTCTTTTTCGGGAAAAAGTATTCCATGCATGCAAAGCAAGATTGGTCAGTCCTAGAGGGGACCGGTCAACTTGGGAGCACATGCAAGAAACTGCAAACCTCTGGATGACTTCTTCATATTTTCTAGGCTGAGTGGCTTAGGCTGCCCCTCAGGCTCTGCACAATTTCTGGGTTGAATCCAAGGTTGTCAGCCAGATCTACACAAATTTTTATAGCAAGCCCAGCGATGGGCTGCTCTCCACAATTTTCAGAGGGAAGGCTACCTGCTTGCTCTACGCATTTCTAGAGAGCATTAGGCTTCCTTGATGCTCTGCATAATTATGGAGAGCAAGGTTGGTTTCCCTCCAGTTCTTCACAATTCTTCAAGTGAGAAAAACAATTTCTCAACCAAATAGTGAGCAAGTCACGAGATGTCAACTTGTAGGTGGAAGGAAAACAAGCTAGCAAACACAAGTTGATAAGCCACAAAAACTCAACTAAAGCATAAGTACCTATTAGTGCAAGACATGTTGCTAAGGATGGTTGGTAGAGAGGCCCCAAAACGAAGCTAAGGAAAATTTTTGGAGGAGTGTTGTAGCCGTTATAACACTTGGCGACACACTAGTAAAACTCCAGCTCTCTGAATGGACCTTGTTTCATAAAAGTGATTCTAACTCCTCTGAAAGTATTGTTTGATTCTTAGATCAGTGTTGTTTCCACACCATCTTGATTGAAAGATGTAGCACTTCCATGCTCTTAATCGATTAGCACATATTCCAAGACAAGTCAACTCAATTGTTTCGATTGGGGATGAGGGGTATATGGGTGCACAAGTAATGTGATTGTTAGAGTTTAAGTTTCATCTCTGGTGTCACTCCGCTGCCAACTGGCCTGGACAGTACCCCGGCGAAGTCACGCAGGAACACAAGCATTGCTCCGCTTCCAGCAAGCCTGATCAGTACCCCAGTGTAAAATTACTTGCATCACCTCTCTACACAAGAAGACTTTATCTTCTTTCACCTTATTTATTTTTTCAAAATTTTCACATTTTCATTTTTTTTCATTTTTCATTTTTCATTTTTCATTTTTTCAAGAACTGTGCATGGGAACTTATTTATTTCAGAGGAAAAGAAGGGATCCCAACTTATTGAGAGCAGAAGAGGTTGTTCCTTCAGAGAAGTATGTTATGTATACCTTTGATATACTTGTTAATGTTTTCTCCCTCACCTTACTCTACTTGACTGAGCTAATAAGGGTTAACCCAAAATAACTGACTAGAGTAGGTGGTACTAATTAGCACATAAGTGTTATGATTTTACCAAGATTCACTTCGAACAAAACATATTTTCCATTGATGTATCGTTGAATGAAGACAACAAGTTCTACATAAAGAGAGAAGACAACAGATAACCAAGTGTTGATAGTTGTACCAGTCCTCTTGTACTTTACCCTGCTTGTTTCAAGAGTCATACACGGTTTCATGGAACTAACCTACATATATAAATAAACAAACAAAGAAACAAAGCAAAGAGTAGAAGAAAATGTGAAAGCAAAGAAAGTGAGCAAAGAAAGCAGGCAAGCAAACAAACAAACAAACAAGAAAGAAAACATGCATGCAAGCAAAACAGACAAAAAAAAACACTACTCCTACTCCTAAGCTAATGGTGCATGGGTCTAATCACGTGAATTGATATTTCTAATTCATCCACAGTGCATTGGTTGACCCATGTTGTTGAAGGCATGGTTCACGAAAAGCATAGTCAAGCGAACCAGCAAGCATGAAAGATATAACAATGAAGACAAACACACTCTGAGCTTCAATGCATCCACAAAAAAGAAAAGAGTAAAAGAACAAGACAAGCACTATATGGACTTACCATGGTGTTGTGACACGCTACGTGCAGATGATAAGCACATGCACTCTCTTGACCGTGACAAGAAAGTAAACATGAGAAAGAGAGACAACTTACGTCTTGAAAGTGTGCTTATTGTGTATGATTCCTCCAATGCATGAGCGATAGTATCATGTGATTCGAGTGGAGGAAGCGAAATCTATGTGTTGGATTGATATTCAATGCATACAGATGAGTGATTAGGAGCCTTGGGTGTTTCAAAAATTTCCTGATCGGAAGTGAAACTAACCTCAGGATAGCAAGGGCTTGACATAACCATCAGTTGGGGCTGAAGTGCCTCGACAGCCTGCGGGGTTTCGACTTCATCGACAGATAATCATCATAAATAGGTGGCTTTGAAAGATCAACAAGGATCGAATCAACATCGTGATCGAATATAAGAGTAAAGATATCACGACAAGTGCGATCAGAAAAATCAATGAGTTCATTGGCATCCTCATGATCTAATAAATCAAACAAAGGGGTAAATGAGAAGCAAGAATGTCCACTCTTGGCTCTTTTGGAAACAGTAGATGAAAAATCAATTTTCAGTGAATAATTTGTCCTCTCTACTATCAAATTATGGACTGACATTGGGTGTGTTCTGCGAATGATCGGAAATAGATGCATCCATGGAAAAATTTACACAAGGAAAATCAGAGACAAAAAAATCACCAAAGATGTCAGGAAAAGGTTGAGGAGGCACAGACAAAAGGAGGTCATCCTTCACCACGAGTTGATGTTCAGATTCCCAATCATACTCATCATAAATAACAGCACAGGTTGGTTGTACAACATCAACTCCATCGATGGCTTTATCCTCGTTCACAATAGGTGTAGAGTCTGGAACAAAAAAACACAAGACACTGTAATACAGAGGATCAATAGAAAGCGAAGACGGAGGTTGAGGTAAAAAAAGCATATGACAACCCATGGGCTTCCCAATCACATCTGCGCATAAATTAAGAGTAGTGATGGTGGAAGCATGTACCAGTTGAATAAATGTGTGCGCACGCTCTCCCACATCATTTTGCGGGGGTAGAGCTATTTGATGAAGGGAAGGCAAACAATCACTTGTGCCAGTGACTGTGTCTGATTTTGCTTGTGCAGATCCATCACCAAAGTATGCTGAGCGGGATTTGAACTTTTTCTTCACCTAGGGACAGATCAATTCGTGAAAGTAATATTCAAATCTTTCCAGAAGATATTGGAATTCCATCTGACTTTTCGAAGCTTCAAACATGAGAATACATAAGTGCTTCCAAAAATCCATAGGTGATTCATGTGGGACATTCCATTGTTTTAACATTTCTTTTTCAAGAGCTTCAAGATCAAAATGAAGGAAAACAGATTCAATTAGATCACTAAAATATTTAAATGAGTGCACGCAATTACGAGGCAGGTTACGGTATCATCATTCTGGGATTCACAAAGTGTGTACACAGGCAACATGTTGACCTCTACTTCATCAAAATATTCCCCATTCTTGAAGAATGCAAGGAAGTCATGTAAGTGCTCAAGCCAGGCGACTTCACCTTCACCATCATACGTGAGTTCCGCCAAGTGATCAAAAAAATCCTTTGTGACTTCAAAGGAATGTTCATTGGACAAGCATCATGGAGGGTTAACTACAAAAATATCCATGATAGATGTGTGAAGATTCAAAATAGGATGTGAGGACTCAGCTTGTCATCTAGCCCTCCTTCGTGCGCCAAAAATGTTGATGGTGTTGGACCTGCAAACATGTCAATGGATCTCCCCTGTAAGAAGTCCCAACTAGACCTCAGACCATTTGGAGTAGGAGTCATAACAGTGGATAGTATGGTATCACCTTGACTGTGGTTACGCACAGAGGTAAGTAAGATGTCCTTGATGGTAGCAAGGTTGCAACCTTGCAACAAGTCAAGGAGGGTGCATGAAACGCTCTAACATGCAGAAGGGGGAGGAGTGTGCCCCTTAGAAACTTGTGATAGCACGCAGCTTGAAAGGGAACACACAAGAAAAATACATCATGAGATGGAAAGCAGGATAGCCGACGATCCAAAGTGATGGGTTATATCAACAACACACTTTGATAAGATTCATACAAACACATACGGAATAGTCCATACATACATGCATAAATTACAGCTACATACATCATTAAAGTAACCATGATAGTCGAACTACAATAAAAATATATGCATGAAACTTGTTAGCTCTTTTATATTAAAATAGTGAAATATCCAATCATACATACAACCATGACAACCACTAGACCTGGTAGTAGGAAATTATAGTCAATGTCGCCTTCTCCTCCAAATAGATGTACTAGCTCTGCACTATGGAGAAGCCAAGGCTCATTACAATACACTCCAAGATTTCTCTAAGTTATACCTATAGGAATCTTGGCTCCTGAAAGCATCTACAATGAGTTATGAGGTGTTATGAAACCAGCTCAAGAAAAGATAGAAAAGATAGATCAACGACTTAGAATTCAGCCTCTTCGAGGGGGCAA
>APFE030082419.1:95024-151960 GCA_000404065.3 Pinus taeda | reverse complement strand
ATAGTGGGCTTCTATGGGGCTCCATAGTAACAATATGGGCACTACATGGGTACATCAATATAATGAGTGGGTTGTACTAATAACAATAAGGGGTTACTCTAGTAGTATAGGGGCCTAACATGAGGTATTATAAATAGCAAAGGGTGGGGTGACCTTTTACATTCCCCTTTGTGACTCTTCACCCACCCTCATGACTCTTCAACTTACACATGACTATTACATTCTACTATTGACACTTGGTCTTTCACTTTACGACATGTTTAAAATACAATATACACATGTACCAATGTGAGACAAAAATGGGCTTGAGTAAGCCATGCAAAGCATCACTAAGAATCAAACGGCTATGAGAAGACTAACTCTTCGACATCCTCTCAATGATCGACAGTTGCGAACTGATGCCAAGCTTGGTAGTCTTTTATGGTGTCCACGTACTCTGTGGTGACATCTTTCTGAAAGTGAACTCTTGCCTTTGTTACATCTGGGTACACGGATTTTTCACCTAAGTCCAAATCGTTGAATAACATGCGAATCATGATCTTGGGTGCAACTGGACCAGCAACATACTGGTACATAGTGTCCGTGCTCATCTGCAAGTCTATACTGGTGGCTATGTGCATCAAGTGATCAAATTACATGTCCAGCTCTAGTCAGATTTGGTTCTTTGTATTTTCCTCGATGAGTGTGCTAATGGATTGGATCGCATGCATGCACACAATGACATCCATTCTCTTGAACACTTGTACATATGAAGCCTTTAAGCTAGTGGTGAGCTATGGGAGTTCCTCATAGTTCCATATCTGACTCTGGATGCGTGCCTTCAACTCTATTTCCTTTGCCTTCATCATCTTTGGCAAGTGCAATGGGGCTCGCTTGTACCTCATTGTCCATATTTTCATGTGATCGACAACAGTCTATATTTCTGACAAGATGCGTGCTCTCCTAGCACAAAGTTGTTGCCAATTGTTGAGATGGACAACTAACTTATGCACAGTGACAAACCTAAAGTACAACTTCTTCATGACTGTCTCAAGAGATGATAATTCATATAGTATCACTCTCCTCAACTCTACTTTGGGGGATGCTGTAACTTTTTCTTCTCCCTTCTTGGCCGCTTGTAGCTCCTTAGCCATGTGCTCGTTCTCAGTTATCAAGAATCTAACACTTGAGCTGGTGGCTTCGTCATATGCCTTGGTGGCATTGCCTAATGCAGCTGTATGTCTTCACACATCAGAAACGATCACTCGTTCTTCAAACTGCATAGGAGATACATGGACATCCGGAGTGGGCACTCTGTGCCGCTGCCAATCTCTGTGTTGTAACTCGTCAAAGGATCTGTTGTACACATCTGCTTCTAGATTGTCCTCAAGGATTTCAGTGTCTCCTTGATCACTTGGGACTTTCTCTACTCCCAGATCTGGTGAAGCTGGTGGAGTGACCTCTTGGTTCTGAGGCATGAGGTCAATGTCTTGATCTAACTTGGGCTAAACCATATCCATGTCCATCTACTCTAGCATCTGTTTAATCTCTTGAGAAAGTCCTGCTCCTGCAACTGCTCACCATGTCCACTATGTGCCAGCTATTTAGATGAATCAATAACCTATATGGGCACATTTTCATCAATAGGTGCATGTTGTGCCTCCTGTTATTCATGTTCATGTTGTGCTTCCTTCTCTCTTCTGCACAACTCTTGTTCTTCCCTGAGTTGTTGCTTCAACTCCTACAACTCCTTTTTCTGCTTCCTCCAGCTTTTTCTTCTCTCTTTTCCTTTGTGCGATCCTCTTGTTGCATTTTCACCTCATTGCCTCAATATCTAATTAATCTATTTTGACACAAGTGGATCTGTTTTAAACTTGCAACTTTTCTCTGCCTCTACACTATCAGCAGCGTTCCTCTTGCCTTTGTCAAGCGCAAGTCTGCTACCCTCTACTCTTGTTGATGATGTTGTTATCTGATATGTTTTTACCTTTTGCATCACTGACCAATCTACATCCATTATGACCAGTTCATTGAGACTTGAGAAGTTATAACAGTATCTCCATAGGTCTTCCTCAGGCCAGTGACACACCCCGTGGATCCAAGGATGATACAGTCTCGCACAGTGGTCCTTCACTAAGCAATGTGGGTCATATGGATTGAAACTTCTAGTGTCGAAGGTGAACCTCTTGAATTCCTCTATCTCGGCCTTAGCATGCTTGAGATTCTGGATCTCATACAATCTAATCCCCAAAGGAAGAGTAGATTGAGGTGCCTTCTTCTTCCTATGAATTCTCACTAACAACCCTCTCAAGATGTGATATGAAACTTCTTACATGACCATCTTATCCAAGGAAAACTTCGTTAAAACATGTGGATCCTTCTCCATGTTGTACATTTAGATGAAGGTGCCAAGGCATGAGGCATACCAATCCACTATATCAATTTATACCTCCATCAGTGCGTGTGACATGCAAGGCAGATCCTACTCAAAGATCATCTTGTATACCGGGGTGACAAAGTGGTCATATAATTTAATGATAACTCCACGAAAGCTGCACTCGGAGAACAACCTACAATAAGTGTGCAGAGAGGTTTTTGAAGGTGTCCATGCCCAACCCAATCCTCGGAACTGTTGACGGGCAGAGATTGCATCAAGTATGTAAGCGGACATGAAAATCTTTGCTTGTTGACCCTTGGGCAGATGTTGGGATTCTGCTACTTGTTCCTTCAACCGGAGAGAAAACATGTCAGACCAGTTAAAAGGTATTTCTTCATTCACCAACCGATCCAACACAATCACCCAACTCTGCCAGAATATTTATGTAATATCTTGGCCATATAGGCGGCATGCGAAGATGACCAAGAGCTGATACACTTTCTGTTGTATCCTTGTCTTTTAAACCTGGTTGGGTGTTGTCCTAAAATTAGATGGCTCTTTCACTCAGCTCTTCAAGATGTCTCTTGAGTTTTCAATGTCGTTGGGTGTGGTGAAGGGCATATCCATCGTGATCACCGGCTACGGAAAATGATATATCGCGAGAAATTCCTTTGTCTTGAAGGTAGCAAGGATACCTGCATGCAATCTAGTACAAGCCAAACTTGTGTATGTTGACATAGACTCTGTGGCCCTCAAGATTCTCCTCAAATGTGCCTAAAAATATGTCGTTGATATCCTACCATTTCATCTTGATCTCCTTGTCTATGAACAACTTAGTGTGTTCATAGATGGGCAAGCTCATAGACATTTTCGCGACTGCATCTCCAGTTGCACTCTCAATGGAGTCCTTTGACCCTGCTCTCTTGTAGGAAATTATATATGTATTGTTGAGAGCTAGATGAATAACTATGATACCTGGAGATATAGCAACACTCATGACAAGAAAACCATCAACTGAAAACCAAAACTTGAGGACTAACATGCAACACACTTGGGTGACTGACAGGAAGATTTGCGAAATTTTCAATGAGAGGCTGGGAGACTGACTGCCAAAACTACGCAAAACACAATATGGACTGTCAGTGGGCTAACTAACTATCGGAACTACATAGAGCATAGTCCAACTTGGCCTGTTGATGACTGAAACTATGCAATGCGCAGTTTCAGTCGACTTGACTACAACCCAGTAAAATGACAGTTGTGCAATTCCGGGGGCCAAAAGGGCACTCCCTCTCAGAATTGCATAGAGAAAGCTTGGGAGGTCAGGGTTAGGCAAGCTCTGCATAATTTTTGGGAGGAAGGCAGAGCCTTCCATCCCAAAAATGTGCAGTGCAAGTTGGGCAAGGCAAGGTCTGAGCCAAGGCAACCTAGACACGCCAACCAGCAATTGAAAAATGGTAAAGGCTAAATGCATGTGTGAAGTTGAGTGCAGACATGAGTGAATGAGCATGCATGCAATCAATGAGTGTAGGATTCAGTAAATGGGAAAACAAGTAAGTGTGTGAAGTGAGTCACCACAACGATGACTGTCATTGCAGAAACAGTGTCATGCATGCGACAACAAGGAGATGAAATGGAAAACTTGAAACAGTGATTCTATAAGCTAACATGCATTAAAATGACAGTAAGAATTCAACAAAACCAAGAAATCAACAATCACACAAACCAAAATACAAAAAGCGACAGAAAAGCAGCAAAATACACAAAAAACATAGTTACCCAGAAAAAGCTGAGTTGAGTGGGTTGAATGTTTCTAGATGTGATGGGGAATGCTAGAGCTCCAAGATCAAAGTGAAGAATGAGCTCTAAAGCATAGAATAAATAGTTTTTATAAGAGCGAGGCTTATGATGTGCATGCCACAAATCTAGGAAAAAGCAACACTTGGCGGGAGATTTCTAAAATGGCTTTTGCATGTAACCCCCATCTGCTAAAAATGGATCCCTAAAATCTAGGGATGCTTTTTCTTTTTTTATTTTTTGGGAAAAAGCAACCCATGCATGTAAAGCAAGATTGGTCAGTTCTGGAGGGGACCAGTCAACTTGGGAGCACACGCAACAGATTGCAAGCCTCTCGATCACTTCTACAAAATTTATGGGCTAAGTGGCTCTGGCTTCCCCTCAGGCTCTGTGCAATTTCTGGGCTGAAGCCAAGGCTTTCATCCAAATCTGTGCAAATTTTGAGAGCAATCCCAGTGATGGGATGCTCTGTGCATTTTTCAAAGGGGAGGCTACCTGCTTTCTTTGTGCATTTCTGGACAGCAGCAGGTTGCCTTGATGCTCTGCGCAATTCTGGAAAGCAAGGTCGATTTCCCTCCAGTTCTGTGCAATTCTTCAAGTGAGCACAACAGCCAAATAATGACCAATTCATGGGATGTCAGCTTGCAAGTGGAAGGAAACAAACCTAGCAAACACAAGCTGATAAGCCACAAAATCTCAACTGAAGCATAAGCACATGTTAGTGCAAGACATGCTGCTAAGGATGGTTGGTAGGGAGGCTGCAAAATAAAGCTAAGGAAAAATTTTGGAGCAGTGTTGTAGCTACTACAACAAGGCCTTAACTGGACAAGCTCATATTTAATTATGAGAATTATGTTGGGAGGCTTTACGTGAGCTTCCACGCTATCTCTCAAGGTACATACCCCATTTGGATGTCCATAAGGTATGTCCTTTTAGGATTATTCTTATCTTGGATGCCCAAACCTATATCCTCAAAGAATATCAGTCCTCTTCAAATACTCTTATATTGGATGCCCTATCTCATTCTCAAAGAGTATCAATCACCAACTTCATTTCCCTAGATTCTCCAATCATAAGAATCTTTCAATCTAGATGCTTATCTAATCCTACAGATTCCATTGTTTCTTTATGGCCTTCACTAAGTCTTACAATTGTCAGTCCTAGTCTAGTTCCTGACCCATAATGACAATGACTATCTTATATCACTCCCTCTCAACCAAGGAAGAGATATCCACCAAACCAAGATTGCATCTTAGGTACTCGAGCTTCTTGTTTGGTAAGAATTTATTCAATATGTCATAAACTTGTTCATTTGTAGGTTGATAGTGCGGCTCTATAACCCCATCTCATACTAATATTCTGATGTAGTGGTACTTGTTGTTTATATGCTTCATATTTGCATGAAACATCAGGTCTTTTTTCAATCTTATGCAGCTCTTATTATCACAATGTATCCATGTATGGCTAAGCATTCCTTCAAACAATTATGATAGTAACCTCCTAAGCCAAATTTCTTCCCAAAAGACCTCGCGTATAGCAACATATTCAACTTCATCACTACTCAAAGAAACTATATCTCGCTTTCTGCTCATCCATGAGACCATGGAAGATCCTAGGCTGAAATATCCACCTATTGTGCTTCTTACATCTGTCTCATTTCCATCCCAATCTAAATATCTATATCTTATTATCTTGTAAGTTTTATTTCATTTCCAGTATACCTGAGGTAGTGATGTATAGTCCCGCGCAAGAATTCTTAGAATGTCTTGAGACTAAAAAAAAATATTGGTATTCCTCTCATCATAATTGAATGTTTCTCTAACCAATACACATATTATATAGAGTATTCATGTGTTGTAGGGAAAGTATGTAATGAATTTATAAGATCAGGGTGAGCTTGAAAGCAGTAGAAATGTATTTATCTTATTTGTTTCTATTGCACACTTTCCCTACAGTTGAATACTGAATTATTTCCAGAGAAGCAATACACATATTGTCTAGATTCTTTTTAAAGCATTCAATGATTTCCTTAGAATAGTTGGAATGAAGTTGCTTTATGCTTCCTAGTTTTATTTCATGCTTTCCATTTTTGCAAAAATAGCATGTAATCCTTAGAGAGGTTTTGAATACTGAATCACATTCTTTTGAGTGGAATCTGCATTCCCTTGTCCCCTGAACAATTGAGGAATACTTTCTGTAGCAATCAACTCAAACCAAAAGAGCAGCCAGAAGTAGATTCATAGTGTGTTTACTTTGCTTTGAAGAGTCTTGTTCCTTTTTCTTTTGAATGACACATTTTTGAATTGTTTTCAAGAGTTTGATTTTTATTCCACAGATCCTTGAGGTCATATTTTGGCATTTACTATGCTACGCCTCTAATTTTACCAACCTAGATTGACAATTTAAATGTTGGTGTAAATCTTGCATCTATACCATCCCAACATTTTGGCACTATTTCCGGGGAGATGTTGTAGTATAAGGCCTTGTAATTTGTCATGCTTTTTCTATCCTTCACAATTGAATTTTTAGATTAACAAGATTCCCCTTGCTTGTTGAAGCATACTGGACAATATTTCCAGAGAGTTCACATGCTAGGTTTTCTTTACTACAAGTGAGTGATTTCCTTTACTACAAAGTGTGATGCCTAATTTGTTTCTTTTACTGCAATTTAGTTTTTGTCCTTTACTGCAAAGTGTGATCCCTGATTTTTTTTGTATATTGCAATTGCTTTTTTAAGAGTGATTTTCCTTATTACAAAGTGTGATGTTGGGTTGCTTTCTTTATTGCAATTGAGATTTATTTTTCTGCAAGTGTGATTTTCTTAGTTTACAATCTTGGTTTGTTCCTTTAACTGCAATTGAATTTTTTAGTTAGTGTGTTTCTATTTTTCTGGCGCTAAAAGAACCCCTCGCTCTAAATCCATGTGCTAATAAAACCTTACAGCTAGCAGGAAAATGCCTGGAAGTGTGATGTTATTCCAAGAACTATCTCAAATCCTAGCAGACATTGGGGTCTCTTCTTCTCAGAAAGAACACATTTTGGCATCAATTAGAAATAGGTATATTCCTCTGGAAGAAAAGATTCATGAAGAACCAGAAGATCTTCCTAGGGAAACAAAGAAGCTATGGATCATGCTTGATGAGGAGAAGCCATTAGAAGAAAATATTAAAGAACATCCATCTGATCTAACCTGCACTTTAGGGGATAAATAAAGAAATGTGGGGAATTTGCATGATGCATTGGTTGTTGCCCATGAATCAAATGACCAAGAGTATATGGATCCCACAGAATCTTGGTTTCATATGACTGTCAGTATCCACTCCTCCTTTATCATTCAACAATTTGTAGAATCACATCAATTAATGCAGCTAGGTCCTCATGTTTTGGTATTTTCTCGAATATACTTTTCAAATTTGAACATGAATAGGATTATCCTCTTTTTGCGCACATGGTTGCATTGAGAGTACTCCTATACTTAAAAGGAAGGTTTCTGCTTCTTAGGGTAGAATAGGGTAGAAGAATAAATCAATGCCATGAATAAAGATGTTATAACAATGCTATTATGGCTTTGACTTCTAAAGGATAGCCACTGAAACTGCTTTTGATCCACATTGGTTGTTAACACACACATCTGTGGTCATTTTTGTTGAGTATGATTCACTCTAATACCTCATATTTTGCAAAACTGACCATGATTAATCACTATAATGAGTTGTCATCTTGGATATATATTTTCAGTCTCCCTTAGAAGGAACCATTGGAGAGCCTTCTATGGTGGACCACTCTTGTAAAGATCATAATGAGCTATTCATGGGAACACTAGCATTATTAACTCAAAGAATCTTTCAGTCATTATCTAGGATCTCTTATTAAAATAAGTCTTTAGGGTAGAGGAACTAGCGAGTAATGATTAGTCATTACAAACTTTTCACACCATCATGTACTCTTAAGGAGTAGATATGCCTCCCCACTTCTTAAGTAACCTTTGAACTTAATCATAATCAAACTTTACAAAATATTTACGGAGGATAGGAGGTCTCATGGTGAGCCGACCTACCACGATCATGAGATCAAACATGTATAACATTACTGTTAATGGTGACCAAGCCAGAGTAATGGCTTTCGGCTGAGAAGATGGAAGACCAGATGTCTCATCACGAGTCAGCTTTTTCATCCATGTTACTTCTTGTGAGTGGCACTACCATCAGTTGGTTACCAATCTGGGACAGTGGCCTTCATATACTTTTCAAATTAAGTAAGATAACTCTAAATCTATATCTAGTAAGTGGGGCACAGGCATTTCGCTAGGGTCAAAATAAATCCTTGTCGAGGCTATAGATGCCTGTAGAAAGCAGGGATATGTTTGTGGTATTAAATTTAATTGCATACTGTGATTTACTCAGTTATCTTTCTCTTTCCCTAAAACTCATCATTTATTTCTTGGACAATGGTTTTAAGATAATTTGAGCATGATGCTTTGAGTTCTAGTTTTCAAAAATTAGGAATCTTTAATGATGTGGTACCCTTAGTGAAGGTAATTCTTTGTACTGGATTAAGAATAAATTTATTTTTGCATCTAGATGACAACGAAATTTAGTGTTGAATGAATAAGTTGTTGATTGGTCCAGGAAGGTGTCATCTTGTTCTATTTTTATTTCCCTTGTGTGGTATCATAACTCCAATTTTTTATCGTATTTAGAGTGATGAATTACTCAGTGATGATTACTCACAAGGTGTTGATAGACAACAATGTGTGTTGATTATGGTTGTCTCTAAATAATCACTACATGGCGTAGGTACAGGATTTCTATCATAAGTGTGGGAATCTTGTGGTAGTCTTCTTGAAATTGCACCTTTTCAACAAAAAATTGATTTTTTATCATTAGTGTTGATAAGCCTCTAAGAAAACAATAAAATTATGAAAATAAATCTATGACAAGCATGGATTTCATTTGAAAGAGGACAACATGTATGTAATATCTATCATAAAGGTGCAATACTCTTTTTTTCCATATTGTCTTGCACAAAGTATTGATTTCCTATACCTGATCTTGTTACATCGAAATTTTATTATTCATGCACTCAATACTTTCATAAGGGTTGTAACATGGTTTAGTTGGCACTATAATAGTGATGTTGCAGACTTGATGAATGCTTTAAAAATGATGACATACCATGTATCTTAATATTTCCTTGTTGGATATTTTTTTGAAACTTCTATCAGGAACCATAGTATGATCATTAATCTATAAGCTTTCCCCTTGCCTTCTTCCATGATTTTATAATCTTATGGTTTGTCTTGCATGAGTTCATGCAAAAATGTCAACATGGGGGAGTGTTGAGCCTCAAGTTTTTCCATATTTTCATGTTTTTTTATGAATAACTCTATGCATGTACTGGGTGCTCATAGCCATTATTATCCTTTTTTATGCACTATTGGGCTATTATCTAGAGGCATTCAGAGGTAACAATTGTTGACTTATGAATTATTCTTGTTTTGTTAAATTGGAAAGTATTTAATGTCAAAATGTCATTAATAGTAGGCCCTCTCTGTGGTAAGTGAGCAGTTCCTATTCTAACAGTGCAGTTCCTATACCACCAGTGCAAATCCTATTCTCACCTCCATCATTTTCATACTTCGGGCTATCATGATGGAAAACAAGCATATGGGTTTTGAGGAGAAGGTGCTCGAGATGGTGTTGTGTTTCCTTGATCGCACACAGTTCCTCCAAATAACACGTAGAGCGATGATAAAAATACTCGGTCAAACTGCCTTTTATAAGCCAAAGGTTGCTAACAGCATCATGAAAAATACATCATGGTTCGATATTGGTTTTTGCATTTATGGGAAACTGTAGATCAACTCAAATCCTCCCATAAAATTGTATCTCCTTATGTTGGTTTGGAATCATTGTATAATTATAACTTTGTATGCGCTGATGACCTTGGATCTGAGTAGCTGGGAGGCATCACTATTAGACGAAGAGCATACGGTGTGGTCTGCCCAACACTAAATTCATGAACCAATGCTTCAACACATGCAGCAAGAAAACATTATCTCCTCAATGAGAAGCTTTTGATGACATGTACATTACATAGGAGTTAATGAATATTGATCTCCATCAATTATCCGTTCAAATTAGGATAAAAATATATACATTCAGCAAACGCATCCTCCATTAATTGGAACCCAGTGAAAATCTCGAATATCCTTATTTTGGTTATGAATCAGTTTGTAATTCTAAACTTGTATGCGTGTGTAACCATGGGTCCGAGTAATTGGGCAGCGCTGCTGTTATAAGTATGAGGGTTGCGTACTGGAGGGGATCCGTAATTATCTCCTGTAGATCACATGTTTTTGTAGAAAAAGGGACTTATTTCATTGTACAGGAAAGGAAGGAGCCTTCATGCCTAGTGGGATGATCCTTGGAGGGGACCACTAGAGCCCAGCACTGTTTTGTTCAGTAACTATGTAATAAGACTTCAGAATTAATATACTTGGGCATTTGATTTATGTTTTCAGTCATTCTAGAGCTTCTGGAATTTTGATTTAACTTCTACAAGGGCAACGAGCTGGGTGGTTTGGGCCCACTAGCCAGTCTGTTTCTCCATACCTCTTAGGATTTCTCTACCTTTTTTTATAGATGCATGGTGTGAGTGTGATTTAATATAGCTCTACAATTTCATTTCATAGTTATTTCTTATGCTTTAATCATTTGAGATTTATAATTTAATTGCATAGTTCTTTTTCATTGCTTTAATCATTTGAGTTTGATTAATGATGTAATTGTTTCCTTGGAATGTATTTCTATGAAGATTGAGACAGAGTATAGGTAATGAATGTTTCCTTATTGCAGCTCTCATTTTTATTACAAGTTAAGTGTGATACTTTCCCTGATCTCATTTGCTGCATAATAAGGATATTGTGGCTTATTAAGGGTTCTAGTTGATTTAGCTCATTGTGCATCATATTGAGCATTCATGACTGTCTCCTTGAGATTTGAAATGGATTCCTACACTTTTGGAAAAAGATAGCATTCATCCTTGAAATCTTAATAATTAAATTCTAGGATCAACTTGAGGAGAAATAGCAACCTTGTGTTTTTGGGCAAAGTGAAGTGCTCACAGAATTCTTAGAATGTCTTGGGACTGAAATTTGTGATTGGTATTCCTCGCATCATAATTGAATGTTTCTTTAACCAATACACATACCATATAGAGTATTCCTATGTTGCAGGGAAAGTATGTCATGATTTTATAAGATCATGGTGAGCTTGAAAGCAGTAGAAATGTATTTCTCTTATTTATTTCCATTGCACACTTTCCTTACAGTTGAATACTGAATTATTTCTAGAGAAGAAATACACATATAGTCTAGATTATTTTTAAATCATTCAATGATCTCCTCAGATTAGTTGGAATGAAGTTGCTTTATGCTTCCTAGTTTTATTTCATGCTTTCCATTTTTGCAAAATAACATGTAATCCTTAGAGAGGTTTTGAAAACTAAATCGCATTCTTTTGAGTGGAATATACATTCCCTTATCCCCTGGACAACTGAGGATGACTTTCTGCAGGAGTCAACTCAACCCAGAAGAGGAGCCAAAAGTAGATTCACAGTGTGTTTACTTTGCTTTGAAGAGTCTTGTTCCTTTTTCCTGAATGGCGCCTTTTTGAATTGTTTTCAAGAGTTTGGTTTTTATTCCATAGATCCTTGAGGTCATATTCTGGAATTTATTGTGCTACGCCTCTAAGTTTACCAACCTAGATTGACAATTTAAATGTTGGTGTAAATCTTCCATTTATACCACCCCAACACACCTCCTCCATTTTTAAATCCTCTTTAAACTTTATGTGTTTATGTCTTAAAATTGTCCTTAATTTTTAAGTCATCTTTAAGTGATGTGCTTTAATTTTAATGTATATATTATTATGCTTTGTTTGTTACATATGTTAATGTTATGAAACTAGCTCATAAAAAGATAGAAAAGAAAGATCAACACCTTAGAAATCATCCTCTTCGAGGGGGAAACCTCCTTTGCATGACACAAATGAGCAATTCTTTGATGATACAAATGAAAAAACCTTCTTTCTATATATATGAGCCAAAGGGGTCACAATATAATCAAATCCGGCATAACAATAATAAGATAAGGGTGCAACAATAACAATAGTGGGCTTCTATGGGGCACAATAATAACAATATAGGGACAATAGGGGCACAACAATAATAATAAGGGCTATAATGACAATAGTAATGGGGGAATCACTATCATTATAGGGACCTAACATGCCCCTCTCCTTCAAAAAAATTTTGTCTGAAATGCTTGAGTAGTTATGGATGCTTCTATATAAAATTCTCATCCTCCCATGTGGAATCTTCAGTAGGTAAGTGCTTCCACTTGACAATATACTCCGAAATTGATTGATTTCATAGTTGTCGAGTTCTTGTTTCTGTGACTGCTTTAGGTTCCAATATGATTTTTCCTTCCTCGCCAAGTTCTGGAAATATTGTTTAAACAGGGAGCTTGTCACCAATAACCTTCTTTAAGCATGAAACATGGAAAACTGGGTGCACTCAGGAAGATGCAGGAAGCTCCAATTTGTATGCCATAGTACCAATATTTTGCAACACCTTGTACATACCATAATACTTTGGTGATAATTTATTATCCTTCTTAGCTTGCTCGATGGACATTTTTTTATATGGTTGTAGCCATAGAAATACCCAATAACCTATATCAAAACTTCTTTCGTTGCAATGTTGATCTTCATGTTGTTTCTTTCTATTCGGTGCCAAAGTTAGGTCATCCTTTAAGAGTTGGAGAACTTGTTGTTGATGCTTGATGTGATCTTCCACTGCTTGAACCTTAGAATTTTCTCTTAAATATGATGTGAAGGATGGTGTGTGGTATCCATAAAGTTCCATAACTGGGGCCATTTTTTCTACGGTATGGAAGGAAATGTTATACCACCATTCAGCCAAAGCCAACCATTTGGCCCATTGTGTCTACTTATCAAATACAAAGAAACAAAGATATCCTTCCAAACATTTCTTTACTATCTCATTTTTCCCATCAGATTGAGGATGATATGACGAGCTATGAGCTAAGTGAGTACCAAGACAAGAAAATAATTCTGTCCAAAAAATTCCAATGAAAATGGGATCTCTGTCGCTTACAATAGTCTTTGGGTTTCCATGTAGCTTTTGGATTGTTTCCATAAATCTAGTAGAAATTGTACTGGCTTTAAATGGATGAGATAATGCACAAAAATGTGCATACTTGGTAAGTCTAACAACTACCACCATGATGACACTCTTTCCTTCGGACTTGGGTAAACATGTGATAAAATCTATTGAAACCTCTTCCCAATTTTGACTTGGAATGGATAAAGGTTGTAATAGACCCGAGGTCTTAATTGTTTCAAATTTGTTTTTTTGGCAAACCAAACATTCTACCACAAACTTTTGAATATCAAATTTAAGGCCATCCCAAAAAAATTCCTTCTTAACCATGTGGTAAGTTTTTAAAAATCCCGAGTGTGCTCCTATGGGAGAGGCATGCAATTCCATAAGAATCTTTTGTTTTAGTTGTGAATTATGACATAGGTATAAACAATCTTTGTATCATAATGAATCATTTTTCCAGCTAGATGTATCAAGTGTACTGGGATATTGTTGTATCTTTTGAATGAGTGCCCACACTTCTTCCTCATTCTTTCATTCATCCCTTGCTTCATTTATCCAATTTGGTTTGATAATAGAAATGGCACAAAGCAATGCTTCCACATCCTCATCCTTTCTTGAGAGTGTATCTACCACAACATTTTTCTTCCCTTTTCTGTATATGATTTCAAAGTCATAACCCAACATCTTTGTGACCTATTTTTGTTGCTCTTCTGAAGATAATATTTTTTCTAAAAATTATTCAAGACTATCATGATCTGTTTTTACCTTGAAGTGTCTTCCCATTAGGTAGGGTCGTTATTTCTTAAGTGCATGTAGTATTGCCACCATTTCCTTCTCATAAATAGCTTTGTGTAAATACTTTCCTTTGATTGGACGACTTTTGAAAGCAATGGGTATTTCTTCTTGCATTAAAACAACACCAAATCCATTTCCTAAGGCATCACATTCCACAATAATTTTTTTTGTGAAGTCCGACGTAGCTAAGACCGGTGCTTGGCACATTGCCTCTTTAAGATGTTCAAAGGCCTTTGTTTCTTCTGGAGTCCTTTAAAATGCATGTTTCTTCAATAATTTTGTTAGAGGTGCTTCTATTCTCCCACAATTCTTAACAAAGTTGCAATAATATCCTGTCAACCTAAGAAATCCTCACAGAGTCTTTATGGATGTGTGGATTTTCCATTACTTAATGGCTTTAATTTTGCTAGGGTCTACCTTAACACCTTCATGAGATACAATATGACCAAAATATTCCACCTCTTGTACTCCAAAGAAACATTTGGAGCTTTTTTCATATAATTGTTTCTCCTCCAATAGTTTGAGCACCCTACCAACATGTTGAACATGATCCTTCCAAGACTTGTTATAGATTATTATATCATCAAAACATACTAACAAAAATTTTCTAAGGAAGGGTTGAAAATAGAATTCATCAAACCTTGAAATGTAGAAGGTGCATTGGTAAGGCCAAAAGGCATGACCAAAAATTCATAATGACCCTCATGAGTTCTAAATGTTGTTTTCAGAATGTCTTCAATCTTCATTTTGATTTGATTATATCTTGAACGAAGATCCAACTTGGTGAAGTAAATTGATCATGCAATTCATCCAATAGTTCATCAATGACAAGAATGGGAAATTTATCTTTAATAGTGAGCTTGTTGAGCTCACTACAATCCAGACACATGTGCCATGATCCCTTGTGCACCACTACTATAGGAGTAGAGAAAGAACTTTGACTAGGTTGAATTATACCAGCCTCTATCATTCCTGCAACTATACGTTCAATTTCACTCTTTTGGGAATTGGGATATCTATAAGGCCTGATGTTTCGAGGAACACTTCCTCAAATCAAATGAATAACATGATCATGATCACGAATAGGTGGGAGACCTTTGGGAGTCTCAAATACCTTGGAATTATTTTCCAAGACCTTTTGGAGATATGGAGAAATAGATGATTTCGATGTGGGAACCTCTAGCGAACATAATTGTGTAATTATGCCTGGTTGTTCTTTATTTATAAGCTTTGTCATTCCATTAGAGTTGATTATCTTTCTTGGTTTCCCTGAGATACCTCTTAATTCAACTTCCTTTACTTCCGAAGAAAATTTCATGAAAAGTTCTTGAAAATTAAAAGCTAGTGTACCCAAGGATTGTAGCCATTGGACTCCTAGTACAACATCAACACCACCCATTGGAATGGAAAACATTGGGCTATTCAGTACATATTCTCCCATGGATAGCTTGATATTATGGCACTTTCCATAGAAATTTATGGTTCCTCCACTTGCAACCATCGCTTGACACTAGTGCTCGATATAGGAAGTAATTAAATTCCTTGGCTATCTTACAATGAATAAAATTATGGGTACTTTCCAAATAAATAAACATTATTACCTTTTTCTTCTTGATATGTCCTTCCATATTGGTAGTTTGAGGAGTGGTAATTCCGGCCAATGCATTACAAGATATGGTCAGATTCATTTCTTCTTTCTCTAGGGTTTTTTCCTAGTGTATATCCTCTTCTTTTGACATTTATTGTTCCTTTTCTTCCTCCTCTTCACAATCTATGTAAAATGATTTCTTCTCAACACACTTATGACCTTTAGTGTATTTTCTATCACAACTATACAAAGCCCTTTCTTTCTTTTTTCTTCCAATTGTTGGAGTGTCAACCTTGTAGGTTGTGGACAGCTAGGGGAAACAACATTTCCATCCTTATAGTTGTGAGTGGTATGATTCCTTGTTGCCATATTTTTGCTTTCCATTTTTCTTGCCAACTTGAATGCCTTCTCCAATGAGTCAGGTTCTCAAAGGCGAACCTCATGTTGGATGTTATCCTATAAAGTCCCTGTGAACACATAAAGCCTATGCTCCTCTAGAATATATTTTACCCTTATATTCAATTTTTGGAAGTCCTCAATGTGCTTCATCATTGAACCCTTTTGTTTGAGGTTTATAAATGAGCTAAAAGAAGTGTTGTTATTTGTATCCTCATAATGTGCTATCATTTCTTCCGTAAAAATTTCCCATGTGACAATTTGTTTACGAGAGCAAATCCATCGATACCTTTTGTGTCTTTTGCACATTATGAAGATCAAAATATTTCTCCATCTATAGTATCCATGTTATGGGATCCTTGCCATCAAAATTCCTCATATCGGTCTTTGGAACATGGTGTCTTGAATCCAACGTTAGAGTCTATGAAATCATGATTAACATTTCTTTTCTTCTCGTCATGAGTTTCATTTACTACCCTTTCACCATTAGTAAGCATTTCTTGTAGCAACTTATTCAAATATATCTTCAAATCTTCCATCTTAGAGTCCATGCCATTTGTCTTAGCTTCCATTTGATCCATCTTAACTTGCACGTCATTCATATTAGGTTCCACGCCATTCATCTTAACTTCCACGCCTTTCTTTAAACCATAAATCTTAGCTTTTGTTACCTTTTGTGAGAGTGAAATTTGTTGCACTTGGTCTCGTAATTTTGATATATCATGTTGCATTTACTCCTCTTCTTCATGAGTCATGCTTGAGATTTCAGGTTGCTTACTAGGTGTTTCCATTTTCTTTCTTTGGGGCATCAATTAATGATAATTATTCTTCACTATGCCCTTTGAAATACAAACTAATTTTTGAACCCAATCTTATGCAAAATTTTATAAAGACTACACACATTTTTTCTTTTTGTAGAAGCTCCATATTGAATCTATTATTTCTTTGTAATTGAGGATCTCCAAGGTATGAAATTTCGTCAAGTGGTATCCCTTTGATTTTTCTTTCCAATGCCACCAGTCTTATCAAAATTAGATTCTCCATGAAAGATTTATGCCCTATCTCCCAAGATGACCTGATTATATAATTGTTCAGTAGAGAGACCTTGTACAACGTGCCATGTGTCACTGTTTCGACCTTTGGATCTGAAAAAGATAAACAAAAAACTATCGTCCGTCCTATTTTTGTAAATTCTTACAAAATTTCAATTTGATGCTCAGAGATAAATTTATCATGATTTTCCCAAGGTCACCTGTTTTCAATGTAATTCTAGAGTCTGCAGAACCTTAACTTCCTCAGATCATATCTCCGAAAATATAGCAGGACAAGCTCTGAAATTCAGATCCAAGGTTCAGAACGATTTCGTATCAAGTGGGTTTTGTTTTTAGCTTCTGAAACATCGTATAAAACAAGTTATAGTGAAAATTCCACGATGAACTATTTTGAGCAGTGAAACCCTAGAATCCAAAGCCTCTGATACCAAATCTTATGAAACCATCTCACAAAAAGAAAGAAAATAAATATCAACACCTTAGAAATCAGCCTCTTTGAAGGGGAAACCTCCTTTACATTACACAAATGAAAAATTCTTCGATGATACAAATGACAAAACCTCCTTTCTATAAATAGGAGCTAAGGGGTCACAACATAATCAAAGCTGACATAACAATAATAATATAAGGGCGCAACAATAACAATAGTGGGCTTCTATGGGGCACAATAATAAGAATATGGGGACAATGGGGGCACAACAATAATAATAAGGGCTATAATGACAATAGTAATGGAGGAATCACTAGTAGTATAGGGACTTAACAGCTAAATTGTGGGAATGATGCTACAACCACTATCACACTGGATGATGTTAACCTAGTATACATTGATCACACGAAAGTAAGGTAAAATCCCTGCTAAGTCACCTACTAGGCATAGTTTGAATTTGATGTTGGACAACATCAATAGGTTGATCAAGACAAATCATAGGGAAATCCCACAAGGCCACCTCCCACATTCCATACATATGATTAGGAGGTTAGAGGTTAGAGGCCTAGATACACGGGAGGTGGTGAAAAATGCCACCAAAGACATTGATGTTTGTTGTTTGACATCCCTCTGAATCGTCGTGCTAGAAATCTTGGTCCTATTCAACTCAAATATTTTAAGAATGTTGATGCAACCCCTTTTGTTTATGATTGATTCATTGGATATTGGGGCCATTTCCCACTCCATGACCAAGTCATTGTTTACTTTGTTAATCATATGATATGTGGAGTTTGTGCTAGATAAGAGTTTGTATTACACCAGCACCAAATTTGATTTTTATGGACCCGGCATGGGATGTAACTATGATTATGACAGGGCTCGTAGGGACCTGTGCATGTATCATTGCCTCTGATATTGTTTCCACTACCATCTTGGAGTGTGGTATTACCAACGAAGCTAGAGGATTCATCGCAATTTGGCGCTAAGACCAAACATACCATTGTAAATAGCATGCAGACAACATTGGCCAGTGCCCAGGTTACATTGCATGGAGACATGAACAGACTACCACCACTGCCTCGTGACCCACCAATTCCATTATATGTTGATTCATATCTTGATTCTACCCATTGACCAACTTTTTTCATATGCACGTATATGTCGTGATGTCATCCATGAAACTTGGAGGTGCACGACCCATGTGACATAGGCCAGGTACATATATATGAAACTTTTATCTCGTATCGCCAAATGATACATTATTTATATTAATAAGTTTGTATTATATTACATTTATATTAATAAGTTCACGATAACATGTAGGCACATCTCGGCTACATGGATGAGCTTCTAAGGTCATCCGAGGGTGAATTTCATCAGCAAGAGCAACCTCCACCATTATATGTTTCCATGGATTCTCCTCCACCTCCACCTCATAACACTCATGTGGAGGAGAATCACTCTGTACAACCACATGGACCAGTAGTTGAGGTAAACTTTTTTATTCATGATATTTCAATATATATTTTTTTAAGTTACATGCATGTTAATTAATTCATATACTAATTATAATTTGTCTTTTCCAATGTGTACACAGGCCCAAATTCAGAGGGGAGTTGATGTCACAGTTATGTTGACGCATGAGTGGGATGTTGGGTATGGAGGCATTAACGATACAAGACCATCAACACAGGCCCTAATCTTTGAGCCATAGGCAGGGGAACACCAAACCCATATTGATAAAACCCCCATCCTACTTAAATTCCATTTGGACTCGAGTGATGTTAGTAGATTCATAGGTAATTAAATGTGGTTCAAAATCATTTATTTCTAGATTTTTATTTTGTACAAATAATGATCTGATTAATTTGAATTTGAATGTGTTATATTGCAATACTAGATTATGGACGCTTACTTTACGCGGTAGATATCACATAGGATTTCTAGTGGTACTTAGAGCGAATAATTTGTATATTTTCAGGCCCATTTCATAGATCACATTCACATGTGATACAAACTTTGTATGTTTTCATACATAGACGGTTTATGGATACATGAATATTATTTCAGTTTATGGATGTTTATTAATCTTGTTTATGGATGTTCATTAAATTTTAGTTTATGGATCTGTTAATTACTTTACTAGTTTAGAAAAAATCTATAGTATAACTTTTATTAAAAAAATACGATTTTGATTTCTAATTTCATAGACTAAGAAAATAAGTACAATCTTACTAAGATGCAAATCACTTTGATACTTAAAATATATTAAAATATATCATGGTTCAATTAAAAAACATAAATATGATTGAAATAAGTTTTAAACTCAATTAAAAAGATGTTTGGTAAACAACAAATATATTTTATTTAATTTTATCCATTGTGAGGTCATCTACAAGAGCTTAGTCATAACATTATATAAGTCATATGTATTGGAATTTAATATGGCAAAAAACTATTTGATATATTTCTATAATTTTATGAACTTTCCTAAATTTACACCTTCAATTAAGAATGTTCAAGAAGTAAAATTTTACAAAATAACAACTATGATTTCTAGTTTCATAGACTAAGCAAATTACTACAACCTAACTATGATGCAAGTCAATTTCATATGTAAAATGAACTAAAATATATTATGTACATCAATTTATTATTGAACATGGAAATAATTACAAATATGCTTCATATTGGCTTGTAGAAAGTGATTTTAGTGCAATCAATGTATGTTAATTTAAACAATTAATGATATGTTTCTATAATTTTATATAATGTAATGAACTTTCCTAAATTTTCTTGGCTATCCAAGTATTTCAATCAATTACTTATCTTAAGGCCTTCAATTAACAACATTCAAGAAGTAAAATTTTACCAAAGAACAATTTTGATTTCTAGTTTCATAGATTAAGAAAATAAGTACAATATTACTATGATGCAAGTCACTTTGATATTTAAAATGAACTAAAATATATCATGTACATCAATTTAATATTGAACATGAAAAGAATTACAAATATACTTCATATTGGCTTGTAGAAAGTGTCTTTTAGTGCAATCAATGTATGTTAATTTAAACAATTAATGATATGTTTCTATAATTTTATATATTTTTATAAACATTCCTAAATTTACTTGGCTATCCAAGTATTTCAATCAATTCCTTATTCAAAGTTCAAATAAAAAATACAAATAGGATTAAAATAAGTGTTATTCAATTTTAAAAGATGTATTGTAAACAACAAATAACTTTTATTCAATTTTATTTATTTTGAGGGCTTAGTCATAACATGATATAATTCATATGTATTGGAATTTAACATACCAAAAACAATGAATGATGTGTTTCTTTAATTTTATATAATTTTATGAACTTTTCTATATTTACATGGCTATCCAAGTATTTCAATCAATTCCTTATGTTAAGACCTTCCATTAAGAACACTCAAGAAGTAAAATTTTACAAAATAGCAATTCTTAATATTTTTAGTTTCATAGACTAATAAAATAAGTACAATCTTACTATGATGCAAGTCATTTTGATACTTAAAATGAACTAAAATATATCACATATCAATTTAATATTGAGCATGGAAAGAATTACAAATATGCTTCATATTGGCTCGTAGAAAGTGTCTTTTAGTGCAATCAATGTATGTTATTACAATGATTTTAATTATAAATTTATTCGAATCCAAAATCATCCAGTATATATATATATATATATATATAAAATGTTTGTGACCCACTCATATATCATTGCACAATCAACTCTTTTAAGTATTTCAATTAATTCCTTATCTCAAGGTTCAATTAAAAAACACAAATAAGATTGAAATAAGTTTTATTCAATTTTAAAAGATGTCTTGTAAATGAAAAATCAATATTATTCAATATTATTATTTTTTAGAATATCTACAAGAGTTTACTCATAACATTATATAAGTCATATGTATTGGAATTTAATATACCAAAAAATAAATATGATAACATTTGTATAATTTTATATAATGTTATGAACTTTCCTAAATTTACTTGGCTATCCAAGTATTTCAAAAAATTATTTATCTTAAGGTTCAATTAAAAACTCAAATAGGATTAAAATAAGTTTTATTCAATTTTAAAAGGTGTCAAGATGTAAACTATAAACAAGTTTTATTCGATTTCATTTCTTTTGAGATTATCTACAAGAGCTTAGTCATAACATGGTGTGTGTGTTCTATTTGTTTCACTTTTTACAATCCAATACGGAGCATTTGTGTAACTCTTTTCATGTTTTATATCAAATTGACACATGGAATTTATTAATAACATAAAAATATTTCAATGTTATTCATAATCTAGATAGTTGAATTTCCATTTTAAGTAAAATAATATTATATCAACTTGGTTGTTAGATACTGAAATGGATTTTCTAGAACCCATTATGATGTATATCTATAAAATTTGTTCTATGCTCAACATGAATACTATACATGACATATATATCTATATATATATATATAATAAATAAGAGAGAGAGATATCAAACATTTTAATTAAATCTAAATCTAAATACCTCTTGATTTTAAATTTTAATTAAAGTTTAGACATTTCTTGATTTCAATCTATGGGGTTCACGTAAGAATCTTATCCCTAAAAATAAACCTCCTTGAAATTTGGAATACTTTAGAAATTGTTGTAGCAACTACAACCACCCTCCAAAAGTTTTCCTATCCTTCCTTTTGGAGTCTCCCTCCTAAAATCCTAGCAACTTATCTCGCACTGACCGAGGTACTTGTGCTTTCATTGAGCTTTATCTTCTACATTTTGGCGTGTGTTTATTGTCTAACCCACAAGCCGATCTCTTGACTTGGTTTCAACCCAGTTCCAGGCTTGCCTTAGTGAATTGTGCAATCCTTGAGGGAAACTAGCCTCACTCTCGGGAATTGCACAGTCCAAGCCAGCAAGTGAGCCTTTAGCTCCAAAATTGCGCAGAGTTAGCTAACAACCTTCCTTCAACTGGGAAATTATGCAGAGCTTAAGAGGCTGTCTAGAATCACTCAAACCAAAAATTACGCAGAACATACTGTGCTCAAAAACTACTCAGTGCATGAACTAGAGAGTTGTCTGGTCCTTCCTAGAACTGCGGAATCTTTCCCGGAAGTACATGGAAGTTTTCCTGAAAAAAGAAGCTAAGAGGAAAAGCATCCCTAGGAAGTAGGGATCTATTATTAGTTTCTCGAAGGTGACTCATTTCCATATTTAGAAGTTTCTGCCAAGTGTCGTTGTTGTCCTTGATCTCAAGCATACGTTTCATGAACTCCATTTTGCTCAAATCCATGTAATAGATGCCCCTAGAGCTCACTTATATATTCGATCATCAAGCTCTAATATCCCTAGGAGATCAAGGATCCTTCGAAGCATTGTCATCACTTTTTAGGGTGAATTTTTCTTTTATCACCTTTTGGTGCTTTTTTCTATCGCTTTTGTTTGTTTAGATTGTGAGAGTGTTGTTTCACTCATTTTATTGAATGACCGCTGGTGTTTTAACCTGTTTTAACAATTTTTAAATTGTGGAAGTGTTATTTCAAGTTATAGATTTCCTTTCTTAAGAGTCGCATGAGTTTTCCCATTTTTGCACCAACAATTGTCGTTGTTGCAACTCCCTTCACATGCTCTATGTTCCTTCGGTTTGATCCATTGCTACACTTGTTTTATATGCATACATCTACACTTAGTCAGATCTGCACTCATCCTTACATCATCCTTTAGATTTGCCTATTTGCACACTTCCCGTGGACAAATCTGGGCCCCCCCTGCCCATATCTCACACTTCACTGCATGCACTATGAAATCTGGGAGCCCAAGGTCTCTCCCTTGGCTTCTAGACTTATGCATATCCTATCTTGGGTTGGCTCCAACTGTGCACTGCGCAGTCCCAGGATCCAGTCTCCCTTCTTGGTCACTAATACTGTGTAATATGCAGTCTCTCTCAGGCCCTGACCTAGACTAAATTTCACATTGTGTAGTTCTAGTCATAAAGCTTCCTCACCGATTGTTGGGACCGCGCAATGTAAAATTCCCATAGTCATTCATTCACCCCTATTAGTCAAAATTGTTCAATTCCTCTCATTATATGCCCTGATTGCTACTTGATCATGATGTGAAGTCAGATTTCTAATAGCTAATGTTTTCTTGCCATGAGTACCCTTTCTGTCCCACAGGTACCACACTCCTGAAGCACTTCTCTCCAGTGGCCATTGTACCATGGCACTAAAGACAGCTGCTTCAAGAGAGACCACTAAAAGTAGTACTGGGGAATCATTTGAGCAAGCGCCAATTTACTTGCCAATATATGTAGGTTCCCAACTCTTTATATAAAATTAATCAACACTAACATAGCAGAAAAACTAGCAACAATGGCAGAAGGCAAAAATTCGGTACAAGATCAGGGAAAGAGGAAATTGCTGACATAATAAAGGAAGAACAAAGTTGTAGAGTGAAAGTGCATTCAATCTTCATGCAAGCAGCTTTGACAACAGAAGCAAAAGGAATGAGAGGAAACAAAAATCAGAGCAAAGGAAGAGAGAAGAGCAGAGCTTGCAAGTAGAAAAACTGAGATCGCAGTAAGAAGAACAAGAACCGAAGGAAGAATGAGAGATGAGAAGGAAATAACAGGAAAAGAAGTAGAAATAAGAAGAATAACAAAGGCAAGGTGCAATGACATAGCAGATAGGGCCAATACAGGTTGATGAGTTGAAAAAGCCACCAACTGACGAAGAGAGTGAAACGATGTGGGTTCCCTCACCAAAGCTAAACAAAAGAACCAAGTCCGGTTAGAGGTCGACTATAACATGGAGCAGCTAAGGTGAGAGGCCACTAGGGATGACTTAGAGCTGAGCGCACCAAACATGTAGAAGCACATTGGTGATCTTGTCATGGTCTACACCATGCTACACATGCTTCAGGATGAGATCAACATAGGTTCCAAGACCGCATACCTAGAAGCTATCGAGGCAAGAGTTCGCTATCAAGAAGACACCAACAAATAGTTTGGGGACATCATAGCATAGTACCAAGATTGGCATCGGTACGTGACCAAGAATCATCAAGTGGAGGTTGTCAAGTTGGTCTTGACCCAAACTTTGGAGTCACAGTGTTGTGTCTTGTTAGGCTGTCTCTAGCCTATTTTGTCTCACATGGGTACATGTAGAAAATGTATATTATTTGTAAATATCTTGTAAGTGTAATTCCAAGTGTCATTAGTGGAAGGTGAATAGTCACTATGTAATGTAAAGAGTTATTTTTAAAGAAGTTGAAGATTCATGAGGGTAGTCGAAGAGTCACAAACAGGAATGTCAAGGGTCACCCCACCCTTTGTTATAAATACAACCTCATAACTCATAGAACGGGCTTTTGGGAGCCAAGATTTTGGCTAGACATTTCATAGAGAAGGCTTGGATAGTATTCTGACAAGCCTTGGCTTCTCCACAACATAGATCGAGTACACTTCTTTGGACGAGCAGGCAATGTTGATTGTAATGCTCCATTATTGGGGCTAGTGGTTGACAATGGTGTATGTATGGATGTAACTTTCACTTAATAATATAACTGAGCCAACACATTCTCATGCATATGTTGTTATTTTAGTTAGACTATTCTAGTTTCTTTAGCAATTTATGTTGTTTAGCTTACACACTTGTGTATGAACTATTTTGTATGCAATTGTATGAATCTTGTTGAAGGTGTGTTGTTAGATTAACCCGTCACTTTGGTTTGTGGACTATTCTTCTTCCACATTGTGTTGTCATTCCACTCATGTGTTCCTTTTAGGTTGCATACTATTACAGGCTTATAAGAGACACACTTCATTTCCCCCTTTGTGTGTTAGAAGCCCCATGCCTCTCACTTGACTCGCTGCAAGGTCACACACTTTCTTCCAACCAAAGCTATCATACTTACCTCTAAGCACTACCGTGGTCAACACACTACATTACCACCCACTGGTGGGACTCCTACTCCAAATTGTCTGAGGTCTAGTTGGGACTTCTTACTGAGGAAATCTCCTTGACATGTTGGTGGGTCCAACATTGTCAACATTTTTGGTGCTAGAAGGAGGGCTAGATGACAAGTTGAGCCCTCAAAGTTTTTTTTGAACCTTTGCACATCATTCATGACTTACATCACAATCTGAACTCTGGCATGTTTTTCTCATGCACATGATTTCGATGTGCCGGAGGATTTCATCAATGACTTGTCACGAATCAAATACGACAGTGAAGGTGGAATAGCCTTGTTAAGACATGGAGTTGTATTTTTGGGCTTATTTGAGAGGAATGAAGTCCCCTCAAACGACATTGCATGTGGGTTGTTCACTTACACGTTTGAAAGGTGTGTTGGGAAATGGTGTCTCACATTTCCTATGGCCTCTATTCACTCTTTTAATCACATGATCAGAGATTTAGGTAATTCTTTCTTCTATTATGACCATAAATCACTTAATAAAAAAATTCTAGAGTTACAGAAAGCGCCTGATGAATCTATTGTGCAATTTTGGGACCGCTTTTGTAATATTTATTTTCAATTTCCTGAAGATGAAGTTGATTGGTAATTTCTCAAATAAATATTTCAGTATCTTCTTCATGTATCTGAAAATCCACATGTTAGAATCATTCGAACCCATCACAACAAACCTCGGTGTTAGAGCTTCCAAATATAATACTGACAAGGTCATTGTCACGAGTGATTCTCCGTCCTCTTCTCATCAAACAGCTCTAGCTCTGCAAGACAAGGTGGGAGAAGTTTCAAACCAATCTATTAAACTATCACCTCCTCTCACCCCACCTTCTTTGGACATCTTCTCAGATTTGGACTGCAACCCTGATGGTTGTCACGTGATCTCATTATCTCAACCTCTGTCCTCTGGTTCCTATGACCCTCCGGATGTTACTATGTTGTGTTCATCTATTCTAGACTCCACATTTGTTACTCATGAGGATCAATTTGTCGACGGAGTTGGTGTTGAGAAGCCAACCTATGCTGTCATTTTTTTATGACTATGTGTGGGAATCTAAAGAATAATTTGTGGTGAAGGATCACCTCCTTCTGTCCACACCTCATCTGCTCTATCCTGACATCTTTTGTGATTCTTCTATTTCTAATTGTTCTTGTGAAATTTCATACCTGGAGGTTCCTAATTCCGATCATTCACAAGATACACAGGATGTTAGTCCATCATTTGATTGCAGAAAGGACAAATCTTTATTTCCAAATACACCCAATATTTCATATTTCATTCCTGGAAATTTATAGGGTGAAAAATTATGTTTCTCATTAACCCCTATGTATGATTCGTCAAATCATGAGGATGTTGATGAACATATCGAATTTTACGATCGTGGTTGTAGTGATCTTTTTACTACATCATTTGATCAAGATTTTGTTTCACTTACTGTTGATCTTTATAAGACATCAGTCTTTGATGATACATCTTCTGATGAAGTGGAGACCCCTCAAGTTGTTGAGGCACTTCAACCTGAGCTGATGGCTATGTTAGGTTCTCGCAACGTGAGGTTAGTTCCACTTCCGATCAGAAAACTATTGAATCACCCCATGCTCCTAATCACTCTCTTGTTTGCATTGAAAATCAATCTAGTTACTTTATAGATTTCACATCCTCCACCAGAATAACAGGATCCTATTTCTCACACATTGGAGGAGTCAAATGTAGCAAGCCATGTTCAGAAAGGAAAGTTTTCTTCTTTCTGCATGTTTTCTCATTTGTCAATATCGAAAGAGAGTACATGCTTGTCACCTGCGCACAGTGTGATATAACACCATGATACATTTGCAGAGTGTCTGCCATGTGCTTTTACTCTTCTTTTCTTCTTGTAGATGCATTCAAAAATCGAGCATGTTGGTGTTCATTTCTTTATCTTTCTTGCTTGTTGGTTTGCCTAAATATATTTCTTGTCAACCATGCCTTCACTTACATGGGCCAACCAATGTGTCGATGGATGCATTGGAAATATCACTTCATGTGAATACGCCCATGCATTGTTTAGCTTAGGAGTAGGAGAAGTGTTTTCTTTCTTGTTTTCTTTTTCTTTCTTGTTTTTCTTTTTCTTACTTATTTTTGTTTTCGTTTTACTACTTTCCATTGCTTGTTTTCTTGTTATACACCTGTAGATTAGTTTCCCATGAAACTATGTTTGGCTTCTTGAGACAAGTAGGGTGAAATACAAGAGGACTTGTACAACTATCAACATTTGTTTATTTTCTATTCTCTCTCTTTGTGAAGATCTCACATTCTTTCAGTTGATGATACCCTAATGGAAAATATGTTCCTTTTAGAGTGAGTCTTAGTGAAGTCACAAGGATTTCCCTTTAACTAGTACCACCTACTCTAACCGGTTTTCTATATTCGGTTAACCCTTGTCAACTCAGTCAAGTAGAGTAAGGTGAGGGGGAAAACCTTAACAAGTATGTCAAAGGTATATATATACATCCTTCTATTAAGGGACAACCTCTTCTGCTCTCAATAAGTCAGGATCCCTCTTTTGCCTCACGAAATAAATAAGTGCCTATGCATAGTTCTTTGAAAAATTAAAAATTAAAAAATAAAATAAAGGCGAAAGAAGAGAAAGGCTTCCTACATAGGGAGGTGAAGCAAGTAACTCTGTTGGGGTACATTCTAGGCTCACTGCCAATGGAGCAATGTTTGTGTTCCTAAAGTGACTCTGTCGGGGTACTATCCAGGCTTGCTGACAGTGGAGCAACACCATAGATGAAACTAAAACTATAACAATCTATATTACTTGTGCATTAGTATACCCCTCATCCCCAATTCAAAAAATTCAGTTGACTTAGCTTGGTATGTGTGTTGTTGATAAAAGAGAATGGTAGGGACTACATCTTGAACTCAAGCTAGTGAAGAAGTCGTGACGATCAAAGAATCGAACAATACTTCCGGAAGAGTTAGACTCGCTTTACACAAAACAAGGTCCATATAGAGAGTTGCAGTTCTACTAGTGTGTCGCCAATGTTGTAGCAGCTACAACCACCCTCCAAAATTTTTCCTATGCTTCATTTTGGAGCCTCCCTCCTAAAATCCCAGCAACTTATCTCACACTGACCCAAGTACTTGTGCTTTCATTGAGCTTTATCTTCTACATTGTTGTGTGTGTTTTATCATTTGGTTTACTATCTAACCCACAAGCCGATAGCTTGACTTGGTTTCAACCCGGTTCTAGGCTTGCCTTAGTGAACTATGCAATCCTTGAGGACAACCAACCTCACTCCCGGGAATTGCACAATCCAAGCCAACAAGTGAGCCTTCAACTCCAAAACTGTGTCGAGCTAGTTGACACCCTACCTTCAGTTGGGAAATTTCATAGAGCCTAAGAGGCATCCCAGAGCCACTTAGCCTAGAAATTGTGCACAACCTATTGTGCTTAGAAACTAGTCAGTGCATGAACCAGAGAGTTGACCGGTCCTTCCCAGAACTATGCAATCTTTCCAGGCAGTGCATGGAATTTTTCCTAAAAAAGAAAGAAGCTAAGAGGAAAAGTATCCCTAGGAAGTATGGATCCATTATTAGTTTCCCAAAGATGACACATTTCCATCTTTAGAAGTTTCTGTCAAGTGTCGTTGTTGTCCTTGATCTCAAGCATATGCATCATGAACTCCAGTTTTCTCAAATACATGTAATGGATGCCTCTAGAGATCACTTATACATTCTATCATCAAGATCTAGCTTCCCTGGGATATCAAGGAGCCTTTGGAGCATTGTCATCGCTTTTCGGGGTGAGTTTTGCTTGTATCACCTTTTGCTACTTTTTCGTCGCTTTTGTTTGTTTATCTTTTCACAGTGTTGTTTCACTCATTTTGTTGAATAAACACTAGAACCTTAACTTGTTTTAACTTGTGGAAGTGTTGTTTCAAGTTATAGATTGCCTTTCTCAAGAGTCGCATGAGTTTTCCCATTTTTCCACCAACATTCATCACTGCGATGACTCCCTTCACATGCTCTATGTTCCTTCAGTTTGATCCATTACTACACTTGTTTTACATGTATTCATATACACTTAATCAGATCTACACTCATCCTTACATCATCCTTCAGATCTGCCTATTTTCACACTCCCCATGGATAGATCTAGGCTCCCCCTGCTGAGATCTCACACTTCACTACATGCACTGCGCAATCTAGGAGCTCAAGGCCTCTCCCTTGGCTTCTAGAATTGCACAGATCCTGTCCTGGGCTGGCTCCAACTCCACAGTTCCAGGAGCCAGTCTCCCATCTTGGTCACTGAAACTACACAATGCAAATACTCTCCTAGGCCCTGAGAGACTGAACTGTGTTTTGCGCAGTTTGAGTCATCAAGCTTCCTCATTGAATGTTGGGACTGCATAGTGCACAGTTCCCGTAGTCACCCCTATCAGTCAAAATTGTGCAATTCCTCTCATCAGATGCCCTGTTTACTACTTGATCATGTTGTGAAGTTAGATTTCCAAGAGCTAATGTTTGCTTGCCATGAGTGTCCTTTCTATCCCATAAGCACCACACTCATGAAACACTTTTCTCCAGCAGTCATTGTACCATGGCACTAAAGAGAGCTACGTCAAGAGGGACCACTAAAAGTAGTACTTGGGATTGAGAAAGCACTCATTTACTTGCCAATTTATGCAGATGCCCAATTGTTTACAGAAAAAGAATCAACACTACATGGCAGAAATACATGCAATAGCGGCAAAAGGCAAAAATACAGTACAAGATCAAGGAAAGAGGAAATTTATAACATGATAAAGGGAGAACAAAAATGCAGAGCGAAAGTGCATTCAATATTCATGCAAGAATCTTTGATAGTAGAAGAAAAAGGAAGCAAAGGACACATATAACATAGTAGAGGAAGAGAGAAGAGCAGATCTTGCAGGTAGCAGAATTGAGATTGCAGCAAGCAGAACAAGAACTAAAGGAAGAAAGGGAGTTGAGAAGGAAAGAACAAGAAAAGAAGAAAAAGCAGGAAGAAGAACAAATGCAAGGCACAATGACATAGAATATAACACCAATACAGTTGATGAGTCGAAAAAGCTAGTAGGTGAGGAAGAGAGTGAACAAATGGAGGTTCCCTCACCAAAGCTAAGCACAAGAACCAAGTTTGGTTAGAGGTCGACAGGTACATGGAGCATCTAGGGCGAGAGACCACTGGAGATGACTTGGAGCTGAGTGCACCAAACATGCAGAAGCACACTGGTGATCCTGTCATGGTCTACACCATGTTACACATGCTTCAGGATGAGATGGACATAGGTTCCAAGACCATATACCCATAAGCTATGGTCCATGGAGGTAAGGTTCTGCTATCAAGAAGACACCATCAAGTAGTTTGGGTACATCATAGTATAGTATAAGTTTGGCATCAGTACATGACCAAGAATCATTAGGTGGAGGTTTCCGAGTTGGTCTTTCGACAAAATTCAGAGTCACTGTGTTGTGTCTTGTTAAGCTATCTCTAGCCTATTCTGTGTCACATGGGTACATGTGGAAAAAGTATATTATATGTAAATATGTTGTAAGTGAAATTCCAAGTGTCATTAGTTGAAGGTGAATAGTCACTATGTAATGTAAAGAGTTATTTGTAAAGAAGTTGAAGAGTCATGAGGGTAGTCGAAGAGTCACAAAGGGGAATGTCAAGGGTCACCCCACCCTTTGTTATAAATAGAACCTCATAACTCGTAGAACGGGCTTTTGGGAGCCAAACTTTTGGCTAGGCATTACTTAGAGAAGTCTTTGATCGTATTGTGATGAGCCTTGGCTTCTCCACAACGTAGAGCGAGTACACTTCTTTGGAGAAGCATCAGTTGTTGACTGTAATGTTCCACTATCAGTGATTGTCAATGGTGTATGTATGGATGAAACTTTCACTTGATAATATAACTAAGCTAACACGTTTTCATGCATATGTTGTCATTGTAGTTGGACTATTCTGGTTGCTTTAGCAATGTATGTTGTTTAACTTATGCATTGTGTATGAATTATTTTTAATGCAATTGTATGAATCTTGTTGAAGGCGTGTTGTTGGATTAACATGTCACTTTGGTTTGTGGACTATTCCGCTTCTATCTTGTGATGTCATTCTGCTCGTGTGTTCCTTTCAGGTTGTGTACTATTATAGACTTTTAAGGACACACTTCCTTTTCCCCTCTATGTGTTAGAACCCTCATGCATCTCACTTGACTCCTTGCAAGGTCACACACTTTCTTCTGACCAAATCTATCAAACTTACCTATGTGTGCTACCAAGGTCAAGGTGCTACATTACCACCCACTGCTGGGAATTCTACTCCAAATGATCTAAGGTCTAGTTGGGACTTCTTACAGGGGAGATCCCCTTAACATGTTGGTGGGTCTAGCACCGTCAACAGAAACTTAAGCACCTCAAAGAACCTAAATCTTATATAACATATATGCACCATTATCAATCCATTATAGACCAGAGGGGAACATTTCTCTATGAATTTTATTCACATTCAAAATTACAAAATTACAAAAATATTCAATTGTCACATTTCTAAATTACATAATTCATATGTTTATTGCTTACTAATTTACACTTGATTGTTATGGGCTCATCTTCAGGCTTGTCATTTGCATCCTCTACTAATTTGGACAATGGGTGAAAGGAATGCAAGTCTCCATAATATGTTCATGGTCATATTTTGCCATCTTCTATCTCCTTGGTTCACCTGTATTTGTTTTTATTTCTATGAGATTGATCTAAGTTGCTATGACTAGATGACTATATTGGAAAGATATATATTCAGGCATAAAATATCTGTAAATGATGTGACCACACTATTTTTTAACATTTTCAAAAAACTGGCCCCTCACAACTAGGTCACCAATTTGGTATGTGAACTTTTCATCTTCATACAATTGCACCAACATGCTTTCCACCTGCGTGCATCGCATCAAATCTTAGGCAATGTTCTCTTCATTTCCTTAGGGGCAGTGACAGGAAAAACATCGTCTATAACTAAAATACAAAATATGTATTAGTTATTTGTTCAATATTTTAATTTATAGATGAAATTGGTAATGATATTTGCCACATAACTTCCCTTACAACATCAGAGACTCAATCTTGATCAAGTGAAACAATGGCATCTTTCTCGTGCATCTCTTGCCACGTCAAAATATGATGAGGTCCCTTTTGATTATGAGGGACATATTTCCATCCTTTCACATACATGTGTTTTTCACATTGATCAAGTCTACATCCATCATCACCAATGCAAAACTCACAAAAACATGCGAGTTTTCTTGTCTCGATGGAAAATATTTTCCCATGTGTTTACATTGTATTGAGTGCAATTTCCTTATTCCTTCTACAATATTACAATACCAAGGAATGGATCTATTCACATTGCCAAGCTCAACATTCTAGAAGAACCTACTCACAGGCCTAATAAATATGTGACCTTCATGTCCTAAATGGGATAAGCACTAGTTGACCACCTCTAGTGATTATTTGAGTCGATCTACATCATGACTCTTGGTACCTCCTAAGTGCTCGCTTCACACAAGCACCTACTACATCATGCTCACCCTTTCCATGTCCTGTTTCAAAATAGTTCCAAGTATGTTGACTTTTTTTCTTCTCGTGTAGCTGACTCAACCGAAAAAAATTATGTGTTGAATTGAACTTCCCTGCACAACCATTTGACCATATCCACTACTTTCTGAATGATATGTCATTCCTTTTAATGATTCATAAATCAATTCAAAGCAATGTTGCATGGACAATGTGTCATGTTCACGATCATAGCTTATGTAGAAGTGATACTCCTTAATCACATCATGTGACTCGTTAGTGCTATCCCAAATATCAAAATTCAATTATGCATGTCTATACATAACATGTACAAATATGGACACTTGGTCTAACTGATAGTACTCACTCTAGATCTCTTTCTAAGGAGAAAATGTGTAATTCGTGTAAATTCTAACACTAATAATATTGTGCCTGGCTAGGATACTTTGCAAGAATGCTTAAATTCAAAAGATTTCCACATGGACCTGTGCGAGTGTTTAACATATTTATAGATCTGATTTTGAAACACCCCTAAATAGCAATCTCATCCTCAACATAGTTTATCCTCATAAGCACCAAAGTTGAAGAAGATGGTTGATTTCCCATGACATACTCATATCGCTTCCATGTGATGATGACATCTAACATCCCATACTAGTTGGGATCAGTAGGAAAGTTCCTATGGAACGATGTAAAATCACCACATTCAGTGCATATTCTCCCACCTATACATATTTTCTTGTAAAACAACTCTTATGGCTCCCTTCTACACAATATTGATGAAACAAAATTGCGCACTGTAGGAGGAGGAGGGTCATTGCGACAGTTCTTCTTGCAAAATTTTAGGAAAGTGTCATAATGAAGCTGGAATTGAAAATGATATCAACAAAAACATGTGTCACAGATTGTATTAGGCCTAATAAACCATGGTTTCAATTTCTAAAACATCCTTAAGGATATCTTCACATGGTGATTATTTTCCTGAAATTCCTTGAACATTGTAACTTCCCTCATTTCTACAACATGCTTATCATGATCTATACTCTCAAATTTAGCTATGTGATGTTGTATGAAATGATTTCTATCTAGAATAGCATGGGAATGGCTCTCCCAAAACTCTACCATAAGTGATTAAATTCCTATTGTAAGCCTATCTTGGTAGGGTTTCTTAGTGATAAGAGCCCAACAATCAGATTCATCATTTTCATTTACTCAAACCCTAAATTTAGTATGTTTGTGTAATGTTTTTCTTGAAACATGGAGCAATTTTGACATTGTTTCCAACTTTTTTTGTCTTCATGTACTTCGTGCAGCAATATCAGTTGTAATTTCCCAATGAGCATCTTGAACATCGGGTTTTCTTGATTTTCCAAACATAGAGAATGCATATGATATATTTTCAGTGACATTCATATGCATCTTTCTGCTTTTAGCATCTTCGATACCTAAAAGCTTTGTGGCATGTTTTAGTTTCTTATGTTTGATCAACCCATGCAGTATCTAAGCTTGTACAACAACTGAATGTTTCTCAAAATATTGTTGAATGATGTTACTGACATTCTATCTAATAGTGTGAGTAGGGATAGGCCCACCAAGGTCCTCTATTATGCTTGCATCCAAATTTTATCAAACCTGCCACCCCTTTCCAGACCACTGTAGCTCCCCATTATCCTATCAACTTGAGAGGGCACAACTCATTCTTCTAGTAGTTGATCAGATTGATATGGAAAACACTGTTCCTCTAGTGGTTGATTAGCTTGATAGGGAACATCTTGTTCCCCTAGTGACAATTGATCATCTTGATAGGTAACATCTCATTCCTCTAGTGGTTGATGAGCTTGATATGGAAAACATTGTTCCTCTAGTGGTTGATGAGCTTGATCGGGCACATCTTGTTCCTCTAGTGGTTAATCAACTTGATAGGGCACATCTTGTTCATCTAGTGGTTGATTAGATTGATAGGGCACATATTTTTCATCATGTGGTTGATCATCTTGATAGGGCACATCTTTTTCCTCATGTGGCTAATAAATTTCCATCCCTACATAGTGGAAGACAAAATATACTTGTAAGTCAAGTGAATCATAAGTATTTAATAGTAGATCTACACGTCTATTTAAGAAATCACCATAGGTGGAAGGTCGTGATATGATTGGTAGTGTATTCCCCCTATTTTCATTTGAATTTAGGGATATCTTATGGCAACTTGGCTAGCATGGGGGGCATTGCTGATTATGGGAAATGGGATAATTTGTGAATTTTGTCAAATCTAGTAGATTTAAAGAAGTGACAAATGGTGTCTTTTTGGTGTTAGCCATGATGTAATGACCTTGCGTGTTGGTGTTGGTATTGGTATTGGTGTACCCTGTGGGGTAGTATTGGTTGGGGTACTCTGTGAGGTGGGTTTGGTTGGAGTACCCTATGGGGTAGTGTTTGTATTGCCCTGAGGGCTAGTGGTGCGGGTGCCTTGAGAGGAGTTAGATCCCAATAAGGTGGCTCCAAGAATGGATGTGCCAAACAAGGTGGCTTGGTATTGTCTTTTGTGCCAGAATTGTGAGAGACCATGCACTCCTCCTAGTAATGGTGGGAGATCTTGTATTCGCCTAGATTGATAGGTAGTCCTTGGGTACTTTATGGTTCCCTAGTAAGTTTATGGGAAAATATGGTGTGGGGGGTTTTCTTTATTAAAACCAAATGAATCACATACATAAGATAAAGTGAAAAATAAATAGTTAATTTTCCTTCTAATTCTAATGTGTGAAACAATCAACAAAAAAGGTTCTATGAGGTTTTGTGTATAAGAAAATTTATTAAAAAGGCCAAATGTCCTTCCACAAAAGTAGTAACTGGGCCTTATGAAGATTTTATAGTAGGGTATTGTGGCAATGTCATTAATGTCATTGGTGACACTTCCAACAACCAAAAATCAACTAAGATATGGAGAGGGTTATAGTGGGGGTTATTAGGGCTAGGTCCTGAAAGAACTGGTGATGCTTCTAGTAGCCTAACAAAAATCACCTTAGGTAGCTCGTGCACCTGCACCTGGTACATATAGGGAAAGATTCCCTAATATTTTACCACTAAGTTACCTACGTCTAGTGGGAACGAGTGAATCTCAGCTTTTGGTTGTCATTTTTGGACCCAAAGCCCCTACCAAGTGTTGGGAGACAAGGAGTTTCATGATAGTTTTCCACCTAAGCCTTACCCCTTTCACAAGTTTCTTCTCATTACCAGATTTTTCACTGGTTGATGTAGAATTTTATGCTCCTTAAAAGACAACTTCTATGTTTCAAGATGAAAACAACCACTGTGACTTATGTGTTGCCTACCCCCATGGTCCTAATCTAAACTATAAATTATCTTGTGGCCACTATGGGGAATTTAATATCTTCAAGTTAAGGTTGTTTTTAGAGATATTTGCTTCACTTAGGGTGTGCAAAAAACTTAATATCAAAGAAACTAAGCACAAATATTCCAAAAGAGGATACCCTTTATACCAAGTTTAAGTGAGGTTAGTGTGTGGAGTGAAGATGTGTGCAAGTAAAACTATGAACATATAAAGTGTGAATTGTAATGATGTAGATATGTGGTGATCCTTTACAATTCCCTAATTACATTATGTGATGTTATTTCCTTGAAATAAAATAAAAGAGGTGTGGACAGTGGGTCAATTACTCTTTCCTAATTATTCTATGTGCTCGCATATAAGGATATGGAAAAATTATTACTTTGAGAAATATTTTAGATATCCCTACAGGTTCTCCGCAAGGGTGCAAGGGGGGAAGTGCCTACATTCTTTATTTACTAACACCAACTCCTAGTCCCAAAATAAAATGAAATAATGGTTTTGGTTAGAAAACAAGTAAAAACTATGTGTGGATATAGGGCCACTTACTTTCCTTCTAGTTAAGCTATGTGTGGTTTGAATTAGAATAACCACAACAAGTAAAAAATATATGTGGATTAGGGCCACTTACTTTCCTCCTAGTTTTAAGCTATGTTTGTGTGAAAATTTTCAAAGTAAAAGATAAGCAATTACTCTACTTTTAATGGTTACTAAAGCAAATTGGTTAGTAATGATGGTGTGTGCAAAGTGAATAGTGCACATACAAAGTGTCTGAATTGCAAGTATGTTGATATCTAGTGATCCTTTAATACAATTCCTCTAATTGCACTGTGTGATGTTTGTTCCTTGCAAAAGAAAAGATCTGTGGATAATGGGCCACTTACTTTTCCAAATTATGTTATGTGAGCATATAGGGAGATGGAAAATTATGCTTTGGGAAACGTTATATTTTCATTACCAACTAAATTGAATTATGTAATCTGATTTGATTAAATATTCCAAAATAACTGGTCAAATATATGTATACGTACCTAAATTAATAAACATTTTCTTAATATTTACTCAACTTATACATGTTGATTCCTCGAACAAATAGGAGTCACATGAAACCATTATAGATTAAGCATATAAACAAATAAATTTCATCAAACCAATCCATTAAAATAGCTCAAATTTGTTTCTTATGCATAAATCATTATTTTACTTCAAAGGATGCCACAATTGAGAACACCCAATAGAGGAACCCCCATGTAAAGGATAAGAAATTTGCAAACTAGTTGAGAGTATGTGATTTGTAAAATATTTGCAAAGTCAATATACTTATTTCCTAAGTAATCTAGTCCCACAAGCAATAATCTCTCTTCACTCTCCCCCTAACACATGTTTAAGAAATGAAAAAACTTAACCATATGGGCATAGGATTGAAGGGTGTGTGATAAAGGTGATCTATTGTTAGATATAACCCCAAAAAATTACTATTGAATCTAGGTTTGAATCTTTGTTTGGTTTCACAAAAATCACATTTGCCAAGTGAAGCATTTGATCTATTTGAAAATGTGTTCTTCTTAGCAACAACTTTTCATTTCTTCAAAAGACTATATAAATCCCAAACTAAAAGTGATCCCTACTATAACAAGGATGGTATTATATTTTTGGTCATATATCTCATTCACCAAACATTTCAATTAAAATCCAATGCCAAGCAAAATGGATTGTGATAAGAGAAGGAAATAGATCTAAGTGATTAAAAAAGAATAGGTGTTAGGAACAAAATTAGAAGAATTGGAGAGTTTACTAAAGAAGCCAAAGAGAGTGGCTCAAAAATCAGAAGAGGATGAACATCTAGCAAAGTCAAAGAAGAAGATATTGTATAATAATTTGCAAGGTTGTTGAACTAAATACTAATAGAAATTAAAGTGTATTCTTATATAGGAAGTCTAAATACATATTGAGGGCATTATTACTAACTTAATGATATGGAGAATATTTTGAATTTGAGATAATGGGAGATTCTTGAAAAATCAAGCTAGTGATAACCAAATTGAAGGGCTGAGCTGATTTCATGAGAGAGAAAAAAAAAAATCTATATATATAAATTTATTCGAATTAATTATATAAGAGAATTTGTGACTAAAAATCCACACAATACATAAATCCACACTGCATAGAACAAGTAACCTATTCAACTAGTTTTTAAGTATGTTAATATTTGAAAGTCTAATATACAAGAACAAATTAGTTGGAAAAGTGTTTCTTCATTAGAAGCACCATATCATTTAGCGTTTTAAAATGAGTAACTTAAGTTACCATAAAACAAAATTAAAAAGAACAATTTTAAAGGAAGAACTTATCATAATTACAAATAATTTCACAATTCTAAACAAAAAGTGGAAGAAATGTGGGATGAGAAGTATGAGAAGACCAATGAAATTGTTGATAAGGAAACAAAAGAAACCAAAAGATAGAGGTTTTAGTGGATTTAGAGAACAATGAATATGCTTCAAGGTCTTATCAACAATGGATATACATTGTTACCATTTGTGGTGAAGATGGGCACAAGTGATTTGAGTGTTTTTTTTTTTTTGGAGAATGTACATGGAAATTTTAGCACAACAATAAGTAGGGCACAAGCAGGGGTAAGAGGAGTTAAAAAATTATATGTTTCTACAAGGAACCTTTTTATGCATGTGCAAATAAGGATATCCAATGTCTTTTATGTTTTCAATTATTTTCATCAACTATTGACAAAGTTTTATAAGGTTCCTCTTTTATACTTTTGAAGCATACTTTGCAATATATTTCATGTTTACATGTTGAAAAACAACTAAATGAAAATCGACATTAGTTTGCCACATTCTATGAAGATTAACATTGTAAACATTTGGCATATCATCAATACATGCATGCTAATTTATTTCTTTTGCATTTATAGTATATTAATTTAATATTGATTAATCACATGAGTCTTCCATGGAGCATTGTAGTGATATGCAATAATACAATCCTTTTTGTGCAAGCACGAACCTACACTACACTTTGTATGTCTTTAAAAGACATGCTCTCTTTAAAAAAAATGTGTAACCTTCATATGAGGATTGAAAGAAGAAACTTGTGAGGTTTTCAAAGGTCGAGATCATCATTTAGGATTGAAGGAACCATTAAATGTTATATTATATGATGATGGATGTCACGAATATTTAATGTTGTTATATGTTTAACAAAGCATGTATTCTCAACATGCACATTGGAAGGAGGGATACTCATTCTCCTAAATATTGACACCTTTTCTCTCTTTTAACTCCTACAAGGATATCAAGCTTCAATCAAACTAATGTTTATAGGTTTTGGAGCACCCATGTGACAACCCTTTTTGCTAATCCCTCTTGTAAATATTGCCATGAATTGTAATTCATGTAGATAATATATGGAAATGTAACAAATTTATTTGGCTAAATCACATCCTTAGTTTTTATGGGTTATCCTAAACCATTACAATTCAAAGATGGTTCATAATTTGCATGAATTCAAATAGTTTTAGAAATTTCCAACGAACCACTAATCACACCAGGGGATTTTTCTTTAGTTGTTGTTACATCTCAATTTTTAGATACATGGTATTACTTTCAATGCTTATTTTATCTTAGTTATATTGTTTAATTCTCCATGTTTTTCTTGTTTTGAATAATATTTCCTAATGCATACATTATGGAGCGGGCAATATGAGAAGTGAGACAACTTGAATTACTTGTATTTGCATGAATTTGTTGAGTTGCATAATATTGTTGTTCTCTCAATGTCTGAATTATTTTTCTCATTCTTTCTTTAGCTTTTTCTCACACTTCCTCTATGCTTGGAACTTTCTCTCCTATTCGAGATAGTTGTGAATTCTTGTGTAATTTCCATGTTCTGTTATTTTTCTATGAATGAATTTTTGTTGTTATTTTTCTATGCATGCACATTCAATTTTCTTTTCTTTTCTTTTTTTGGGGGTGGTAGCAGGAGTTCAATCGAGCTGCTAGGTCCATAGCCTTTTTCATCAATGCCATCAATATAGTTGGTGTTTGGCATGCAAGGGGTTTTGTTTGCAAGGGTTTGATTGAGCCTCTAATTAACCACATTAATAGCTCAATCAAGGCTTTCTTAAACCATCGATTGAGAGATCAAGGGTTTCTTAAACCATCAATTGAGCTATTTGAAATTATATCTCAAGTGCTCAATCAAGTTGTTGAGGTTCTAAAAAACATATTTTTAGCACCCCTTTTGCACATTTCTCTGCAACATGATTTTGTACCCTAGTGAACTTAAGGAAGAATTTGTCCTTAAGTGGCAGAGTTGATCATGTTGGATTCGTGAAACAATCCTCTATCCAATGGCATATGAGTTTGACATTTTTGAATTCATATGATATTTTTCATGTAATTTCTTTTAAACATAATTTTTGAATTTGTTTTGGATAGTTTCAAAGGGGCTGAATAAAAAATCATTAACAGAAAATATACAAAATGAAAAAAAAAGTCAAAAAAATACCACTATCTTCATTTACAAGTCCTCTTCAAAAGGGTACTTTTGGTTTCTTAATTTATTTAAGTAGTAGAAAAAAATATTACGTAAATATGTGTTTGAGAAATGTAATTGAAATATTAATTCGCCAACTTTGAAAAATAATAAAAAATATAATTTTGTACAAAAAAATAAAGTTTCCATATGCATAAATTAAATTACACATTTTAGACAAAGTTGTGCTACGTGAACACACACACACTTGTTAAGATGTGGGAAAAGTTGCAAGGACAAGCATTTCATTTAATGGAAAATTGACATATTATATGATACTAATATTTTTTGCAAAAACTATCACTAGGATAACAACATACTTCTCCACAAATTGTATTTTTACTCTGAATCAAAATTAGCAACGTTTATATCAATTTTGAGGGCTTCAATTCCATAAAAGAGTAAACTTTTGAGATTTCATTGCCACATTTGGCCCAAAAGTGTAACCCATATTCATGCATTCACCCATAATGCAACCAAGGCAAGGATTTCAACGTCTTCCTCCGATTGTTGTACTCGATATAGATCACATTTCTAACTTGGGAGTCCATCATGCTTCCACTACACTACTCTCACAACATCTAGAATACCAATGTGTTGGATCTCTATCTCTTTTCCCTACATCCCCACAAAATAGTCATCCTATAGAAACAACTTGAGATACCGACAAGACATGGCTCATTTATCCATAGAAGAAAACATCTTATACCAACCCTCTATCCCATGTTTATGTGTCATCACCCTATCTCTATGTGGGCTTAATAGTAATGTACAAAGTTGCTCATTAATCATGTATTCACTCATATTCAAATGTGGACTTAAGGTGTTGCAAGATTTATCTATCTACTTCTGAAGAGGGATGTTATACATCCCACCTCTTGCTCTTGTTGAATGTAATTCAAGAGCGTGTTTATGTTGTTTCCCCCTTAGGAATTTTAACTTCTCCTCAATACTGGAAAGCTTGGAAGTTTTCCTAGCACACATGATTCCACACACCTCAAGCTGATTTTCCTTCTTTAATATTGTGCCTTTTAGCCTCCTGATTTTTTCCTACATTTCTAAGAGGCCTTCCATAAAATTTATGATCTCCTCCTAAGTATTCCCCTGGGGAATTTCATTTGAAATCTCTATAGAATAAATAAGGGAAGTGGCACTCCAACCAATGATATTAGATTCACACCATTTCCATTATCCTATATGATGACATCTGAATAATTTGCTTCTACATAAACCCCATCAACCCTTTCTTCTTCATCCATCAGTTCCTCATCAAACAAGTAAGGTTTCAACTTCCCTTCACATTGTTTGATAATATTGTGTACCAAGTTTGATGTAGTAGTAGAGATGACCCATTGTTGTTCCAAAATAGCCACTAACAAAGACATGATGGGTTATGAAATAACATCACTTTCCTCAATAATTGTATTCATAATGGTTCTCATGTCATCACAAATATATTTTCCATGGTCCTCATTAAAAAAAATCAAGGAAAATATGGAAAATTTGTAGAATAAGATCACACGATTAGTTTGAATATCTCCCTCATTATATATCCCTTGTAAGGAAGATTATGAGTTGTAACCCTTAGAATTTCACTTAAACAATGTGTGACAAGTCTTACCTACTTATCCTTATGTCTAAACAACATGTTCTTACACATAAAAGTTGTTGGAACGTTAGTTTCTTACATCAACTGAGAAGGTGTTTAATCCACCTTATGTAAACACTTTTCTACCTCCTCCAACAAGTTAAGAAGGGCCTCTCATAATGGAGACAAATGACCAAGCTTGTCTCCTTAATTAAAAGTTCCCTCCTCTTTCTCTAGCCTCTTTTTCAAGGATCCCATCAAAATATTATTAAATTGTTTAAAAGGAGTGGCAGTAACCATCTTTCTCTGTTAGACCCATTAGGCTAGTAGGATGCATAACTTTGATACCACTGTAATGTTCGTTTTCAATATAATCACTAAATTTTCTTTAAAACATTTCAACGTACAGTTTGCAAGGAAACCATTGGAACATTTCATCAATCAGTTTGTATTAATTTAAACATTAAACCATTATGAAAAAAATAAACACAAAAAGTTCTCAGAATGGACAGCAAAATGTAGCCAATTATTTTATTATTTTATTAATATACATGCAAATCAATCTTCTTCCTTGTGCAAAAAAATGAGCTTGTGAAACCCCTGCAGTAATGGTATGTGTGGTTATATCATATATCGAATATTGTTGTTGCCTCCAAAATGATAGGTCTTCAACATTTAGCCTAGTTGAGAGTCTGATTGGGTCCTCCTCTTCTCCAATCTAGAGCACTGACGAAGGATTTGTATGACACCTCCTTCCTCTTTCTCCACTGAAGAAAAACAAAAGATTTCATGTGATCCCTCCTTATAGATCAACTAGGATTTGTATAGCTTCAAAACCAAAGCCAATTCTCAGAAGAGCTATGACAGTGGGAGAATCGATTGGGGAATATGTGGAAGAAGCACTTCAGATTCAGAATCACTTCAGAATGAAGATGAACAAGCAAAAGAACTATCAGGTATGAATTTGTTATCCTATAGTGATGCATTTATCCATCCATATGAAGATGATGAAAGTGATAGCGAAACAACTGAATTTGCTCTTATAGGTGAGCAAGAAAGATATCAAATAGAGGCAGAATTTAAAAGGCTTACAGAAAAAATTAGAGATCAACAAGATCTATTGAACAAAAGGGAATGTGTCTTCAAAGAAGAAGCTACCAAACTAAAAGCTCGACTAGAGGAAGGAAACAAGGTAAGGAATTTATATAAGGACAAGGAAGATCAATGTAAAAAGTTGCAGGATGAAGTGGCATCATTAAGAAATGAAGTCTATGAAAGGAGCACAACAATCAAGAAACTCAGAGATAGATCCAGTTACTATGAAAGTCTTGAAGCTACGATCCTCTCGCTAAAACAAGATCTTGAAGAATCAAATAAGCAGAATAAATAACTACTCCAAGCTCTTGAAAAAAAAGAAAACGAAGTTCTTGAACTAAGACATCAGTTGGAAGAAGGAAGAAAAGTTGAAGAAAACATGAAGAAGCAGTATCTTGAAAAGGAAGAGCAACATCAGGTTGAGGTAAATATTATAAAAGATAAATTAGAAGAAAAGGATAAGCTCTTACGATTTCAAGATAGTACTAAGATCTTGGATGATATTCTTAGTAGTCAAAGGTCTCCTGCTATCAAAACTGTTCTTGGTTTTCATGAATCTGTTGAAGGAGAATCTAGTTCACAAAGTAAGATAAGGGACTCTAATGCAAAATCTGAAATGCTCAACAAGGAGATGAGAGGTCAACCCCATCAACAGCCAAGGAAAGAAATTCTTCAAAGAAAATCTTTTACTCCTCCGATGAATAATGTTGAATGTTATGTATGTCATAATCTTGGACATGTTGCAGCCAGATGCAGAAGAACAATGGTTCAAGACCATCACACAGAAAGATCATCACGTTCCAGGTACTCTAAGGGATATTGCTTTGTTTGCAATATGTTTGGTCACAGAGTTGTTGATTACTACAGAAGGAATATGAAACATGTAAGATGTTATGCATGTAACAAGCTTGGACATACAACAAAGGAATGTAGGAACAAAGTACGGGCACCATACCAAAAGGAGAAAACATCATCACAGTTGAAGATATGGAAGAAGAAGGAAGTATAGTCAGAAAGATGTGGCATAGCACAATATACAGACATAACAGACTCAGAGGTAGTTGAAAGTGTAAAACTTCAGTGTCCTAAATCTCATATGCAAGTTTCTTAAAGGGAAGTTGCGTATATATGCGAGTTAGTTACTGCATAGTCGTGTATATGTCAGTTTGAGAAAAGCAGTGGGACAGGCTCAGGAAAAGGGTCTGATATGATTCAGTTCATTATTTGCTCTGTTTGATAATGGTTACAATCTACTGATGATGTGTGGAAATGTCTTGACACTTGTAAGATGTTTAAAAGTGTTTTGATCCTAAATTAATGATGATGATGCCTTGATACTTCTTACTGATATATGCATGATCAGATCTGACAGTAAGCAAGATGGCACAGGTTTTGGGGGAGCATATGATTTTAGTAATGCATTGACGGCATTATGGTTAGTAGTCCTTGGTGATGATTCTTATATGGCTAAATGATATATCTTGCTATGATATGGTTATGAGTTGTCCATGACAAAATCTCATATGATTCTTGGGGTTACATAGTTGATGTTCAGATCAGATTTGTGGTTGATTCTCTGATGATGCATTTATGGTGCTTACATGGTGATCTTCATAAGGATAAGGAGAAGTACAAAACTTGAATACACATTACTTGATGATGAGTCACTCATATGATGTTGTCGTCATATGCATAAAGATCATATAATATAGTTATGATGCAGGATTCCTATAGTTCTTGGCGCTCATATGGATGAGGATTGTTGTTGTTGATGATATCAAGAAGTCTTGACAAAAGATCTAGAGCTCAAGATATACATAGTGCTGGATACATGAATGATTACTCAAAGTTGCATTGTTGGAGACATGATGATGAGTTCTTACCTATATGATGATAGGTTGATACTTACATATGTTGATTGATGCAAATGTTCCCAAGTGATGATACTTGGATCATGCAGATCTTGATATTGATGAGATGGCTATGGTGTTTTTCACATATGATATAATGTGAATGATTATGTATGTCATATGCAGAATTCTGTTCAAAAGGATGAGTTGATGCAGACAGACATTGTTATAGTTTGATGACTTATACACTAATGAACATATACAGGTTATTGGTCTAGATGTTGTTGTCAGATGATTATGGAGAAAATCATACATTATGTATGATAGTTGTTGATGACTATCATGATCTTATTTAGATGTTTGGTCTCTGTTTTAAATGTCATGTAAAGGTCATATGAAGACTCATGATGTAATAGTTTGTCTCTATCTATTGTAGTCATTTGATGAATCCCTTTTGGTCATATGATGTAATTTGTACCCCCACTATGCATGAAAAGGATGATGTAATATTTGGTATCTGGGGTATCCCCACTTGGTTGGGTGGATGAGTCAATATTGGTATATCCCCACTGGATTGGGAGATGGATGTATGTATGAGTCTTTGGTGATAGGAAGGTCATTTATGATAGAGTCATGTTCTTATTGTAGAACATCTTTTTTTAGACCTTGCTTACAGTTAGGGGGAGCATGAACAACACACTTCAGCAGAGCAGAGATTTCAGCATGTACTCAGAGGGAGCATGGACAAATTTGTACACCTTGGCATATACAAATGGGGAGCTCATTCAGATATTTCAGCAAGTACTCAAGGGGAGTATGGACAGCGGAATGTTTATCAAGGAAAGAGAATATCTTGGTCCACCCTTTGCCCTTGATGTCAAAGGGGGAGAGTGATTTGGTGTTGTTTCCATCAAGTCCAAAGGGGGATATTGTTGGCATTATGATGCATGTGTTGTACTTGATGGAGACCCACTCGTAGAAGAACAACTCACTTATATATAACTAGATGAATCTACAGAAGAGATATCAGATGTGACAAAATACATGGGATGCAGGACAACTCAAAGGAATCAGATGACCGTGCGCAGTATTTAGCTTTGCCATCAAGTCCAAAGGGGGAGATTGTTGGCATTATGATACAAGTGTTGTCCTTGATGGAAACTCACACAGATGACAGCAGGTCAGTAGTAAAGAATTGATGATCAGACTACAAAGAATCAAGAAAGAAGAGTATATACGCAGGTTCACTATATACCAAGTCGCGTATATACGCAGGTTCGCTATATACCAAGTAGTGTATACACACAGGTTATACATGCAGGTTCACTATATACAAAGGGGCGTATACATGCAGGATTGTTGATCAAAATTCGCGTATGCGTATGCAGGCACTTTCATGCATGGAAAAGCGCATACATGTGGGAAAACTCATTTTTGGGTCCATAGTATTTAGACCTATGGTTTTGGGCCTTGGTATTGCGTCCAAAGTGTTGAACCTAGGTATTGGGTCCCTAGTATTGGTTCTAAATGATTTTGGACCATGGTATTGAGTAAGACCTAAGACTATAAAAGGAGAAGAAGATCATTTGGCATATGTATGGAGAAAATATTGAATATCTGATGAAGTATGAGATCCAGTATGCAGGTTATGGGTTCATGATGCTTTGCTTGATCTAAGCTAAGGAGGAATCTTAGCGGTTAGTGGAGAACAAGATCTAACGATAGATAGGGATCTAATGGCTTGGAATGAATCATCTCTATATGGTTTGATCATGCTTATTCTAGATTTGTATACTGACGCATGTAATGTTTTGTAAATATTATGATTTGGGTATAACTCAAGTTTGGAATAGCTGCAAATCATGAATGAATATTTACAGATGTATACGCTGGTTGACTATGATAAAAGCGTGTACAAACGCAGGTTAGATACTTCCTAGTAGCATATACCATATGAGCTATGATGTTTGAAGATACAAGTGGTTTTGGTTGTTGATGAGTTCTAGTGATTATTTATTGGTGTCAGAATTCTACATATTTAGATTGGTTGATTATGTTTAGCTTCAGTGTTGATGGATGAAATCTATATTGGATCAGGATCATAATGAATTATCTTTATGTGATCTGATGAACTAGATCTAGTTGCTAACATATGTATTATCCTTGTATATGTAATGATCTGAGTATGTCTGAAGTCAGGAAGTGCAACAAAGGTATAAGTAAGTAATTGATGACATATACACTGGTTCGCCTTGGTAAAGTTGCGTATACACGTTGGTTAGGAACTTCCAATTAGCATATGCACTCTGATGCATGATTTTGATGATACAGTCGGATATGGACATCGTTGCAGAATTATGTGTTCTGCTCTGTGTTCTGGTGACTGCATTTTTGTTGACAGGGTTCAGTGATTCAGTATTGGGTGTTTCAGAGATTGATGATGCAAGTGGTGATTGTTTTGTGCTTCAATGATATTGATGGGTCTAGTATAAAAATTGGATGAAACGTGGCCTTCAGATTATGGTGTTGTGCTTCAGGAGTATCCAGTCTGAAAATTTATGAAAGGTGGTCCCTTGAAGAAAAGAGAAGGTTGTAGCCTTCTGTAGGTCAGCACCTACGTACTAGTACCTCAACTAGTACAAGAGCTAAGGGGGTTGTAGCTCCCTTCAAGGGGAAGTTGGAGAACAAGAGAAGGTTGTAGTCTTCTCTAGGTAGAAACCTGCATATTATTATAACACTGTGCCAGTATAGAAATATTGTAAAAATATGTTTCTTATTAAAAGAAGATAAAGACAAATTGCAACAGGTGGTTTTCACCCACATTGGGTTTCCACCTTACATCTCGGTGTTCATGTGTGTTGATTATGTGTGATGATTTGTTCTGTTTTACTGCTCCTGTTTACTGTTCATATGGTTAATAATGTTTTGATGCACTCATTAAGGATCAACTAACCGAATCATAAGTTTACTGGATATACGCTTGTTGCATTACACACAGTTGCGTATACACATGGTATGCCTTAACTGAAGTAGTGTATATGAATCTTAATATGGAAATAAAAAAAAAGTTTTATTGATTTGATAATATTGATTCACCCCCCCTTCGCAGTATTATTTCCAACATATATATGTGTGTGTGTGTGTGTGTGTGTGTGTGTGTGTGTGTGTGTGAATTTTGATCCCTTCTAAGTTTTAAATTTTGGCTCTAATACGATTTCTTATACTATTGAAAATTTAAGAAATTAAAAGTTAACATAATTTTTTTATAACAAAAATGCCAAAATGACATGTTGAAGACTGATTTTATGATTAGTTAAAATAAAATCCTAATTTCCATAAGATATATCTCATAAAATATAATATGTCAAAATATAAAACTTTTTCACATGTAACTAGCTTTTTCATCTTAGAATTCAAAATATCCCAGAGTTTGAAACTTCACAAAAAAACTATATCAAAAAATTTGAGATAACACTTTTAAAACTAATTTCAATATTACTGACAGACCCTATCATCTATAGATTATATCTTTGAAAGTTTAGTGAATTGGAACCTACATTTTAAACCACTTGTACTATGATATTGCTCCTCTATCTTTACAAAATTTAAATGTTTAAAACTTCTCAAAAGAATAGTTATAGTGAAAATCTCCATATGATTCAATTAAAACTAAATTTAGGATTAATCAAAAACCTTATCTTTCATGGGTTATATCTTTGAAAGTATATTGAACTAGAACTTGAAATTTATACCCTCAATACTTTATTATTTCACCTCAATATTCTTATGATTTCATAGTCTGAAAGATCCTAGAAAAAACATATAGCGAAAATTCCAAGATGAATTGATTGAAGGAGAAAAACCCGGATCTCTTCATCTCAATAATTTTTTCCCTTAATTGATTCAAAACATTATGATAATTTATTTAGTTATGTTTATATTTACAATTCATTTCAACAAAATGGAAGGGTTTTATACTCACCTTCAACATTGCAAACTCTAACTTCCATTTTGTCATTTTTTCTCTTTTGTTTTATGTCATTGCAAACCCTAGTTGTAGGAATGTAGTTTCTACAATAATTTTTTCAAGAGGCTTTGGGTATTTGTTGGTGTCTATAATGATTTTCTTTTGGAGTTTTTACTATTTATTGACATCAACCATTTTTTTATGTAAATAATATTTTATTGACTTTGGCCCTTTGTTGCATTGGATCCTATACCTTGCCACATACAATTTTTTTAAGTGCTTTTGTGTTTTAGGTCTGCACATTATGGTAAATATGCACTAGTATATTGTTTACTATAGTGAACAATTATTGACACTAGTACATTTAAAAATAGTGTTACTGGCTTTCGTGGTGTGCACTGTATAATCTATACATATTGTTTAATTATTTACTATAGAACACACCTTGTAACCGTGTCATATCAAAAAAGAAAAAAGAAAAAAGGTTTTGTGGTGCTCTTTATACAATAAATATGTGCTAGTGCTTTGTTTACTATTGAGTGCACTACTTGACCATGATAGATTTAAAAAAAATATTCGTGGCGCTCCATATATAAATAAACACAATAGTGGTGTAATATTGTAGAAGTTGTAGTAGTTCACATGAGTATATAATGCACATTATCTAACCCAAAAATAGTTTAAGGTTGAAATTCTCTATTTAGTTGATACAACTCACAATTTGTATATTACACTAAACAACACTTTTATAGATAGAAAATGCTAGATAGAAAATAAGGGAAAAAACTTGTAAGAGAAATAATGTCCCAACAAAAGAACATGGTACTTTATTTGAAGTTTTAATATAAAAATAAAATATTTAAATAAAGTATAAACTCAAATGATGTGTATTAGTTAATATATGTCATGCAAAGTAAAAAAACTGAAAAATCAATAAGATTAGATTGTACATAATATGAGTGGAAAAGATTCCAAAAGCTTTGTAGAAAAGCAGAGAGATTCTTTAATTTCATATGAAACATGGAGTCTTTATGAAGGACTTTTCCATAAGTATTTCATGTAAACACACGCTAATGCTTATCATTGTAGTATAAGCATCAATAATCTCAACTAAAATAATAACAATGCTCATTTCTACTTTACCATTACCATTGTTGCAGCCACTATAATTATTATTACTACTATTTTCGAAGGTGTTATGATATGTGTGTGTTTGTGTGTGCGCACACGCTTAATAATATGTAATATGATTTGATGTGTAATCAAACAATACACATTAGTATTTCCAAAATATATTATTTTCATGGGCATGACAAAAATATATTATACATAGTGACACAATTGAGATATATACTACAAACTAGTGTTTTCAATATACATGATATGCATCTATGTTTTTAATGTATATGATACACATTGATGTGTATTAAATATGTGCCATAAATGCACCTTATTTTTTTAATGGTATCAGGAAAAAACTTCATTATGGCCTTCATCCACCCAAAATTTTTAGTTATAATGAATCATTGCTAAAGTGGAGGTTTTTTTTTTTTAAATTGTACCCAACCTTGTAACACTAAAAACCTATGCTAAAAGCCTTGCTAAGTGGTATTGTCTTCATAATGATTTAGATGAATATTTAAATATGTAATATTTTTTATTGTCTCCTAGAGCTATGTAAAGGGACTTATTATACAATAGAAATACATGATTGAATACTACTCTTATAGGGTTTCACAAGTGTAAACTGTCAACATCCCTTGCCTATAAACGTTTGAGTGTATTTGCTACTAAACATTAAATCCAACATGCTAAATGGATCTTAATACATCATATATTTATATATCTTATTATTATTTCTTCAATCTATAAATCAATGGTTGTAGGTAAACATTCATTCTCTTTACTTGTCATCTACAAGGAACTATAAGATCCAAGATAAGATGTCCATTCTTTATAGACAAATATGGGGGAATATTGCTATTGATTACTATTATTGGCCAAATCAAATAAGTGATTCTTTGGACGAAATACATCTTTAACCATCCAAATATATGCTCAATTTAAGGCTTTACATTTCATCCTCGAATTTATCAAGCCATGTATTCTTTATATGCTTCATGTCCCCTTGTAGTAATAAATTGGATGAGAAGGAAAGTTAGGATGGAAAAATAATTTGAGTCCCGTATATGAGGATGTAAAAGGAACGGCATATGTTTTTAACTCCATTTCATTTTTTAATGTCTACAAAGAGCTTGACTTTTAAGTTGATTCTCTTTTCAAAGAAGCTTTATAATGAGAGGCTAGAAATTAGATGGTGTTAGAATTGAAGAATGAACAAGTTCATAAGCACATCTTTCAATGCTTGAGTAAGAAACTACAATGTTAAAATTTTCACAACGATCTTTTCAAATCTTCTTTTGTATAAAAAATACCATTTTAAAGGTTCTAGTTCATTCAATTGTTCAATTCATTGTTTCTATAAACACTTTTCTAAAATTGTGTAAAAAAATTATTAGAACATTTTTTATTATATTGACACTATATCAAACATGGTTATATATACATATAATAATATATATATAATATATATATATATATATATTATATAATTAATATATATATATTTTGGAGGTAAGATATGATCTATTTGAGATGCACAATAAAGATATTGTAATGCATTTGCAAAATATTGGCTTCTTTTTTATTTTGAATTAAAATGTTTTTTTTATTTTTATTTTTTTAAGCAAATTGGTCATAAATAAACATTTTTATTAGAAAATATGAACTTTTAGTAATTCTATTAATTATTATTTTAGTTGATACTTTTATTTCACAACAATCTTATAATTATTAAAATATTAAATTTTATATATAAATTTCAATCAATGAATATTTTATTAATAAATTTTTATTTTATATTATGTTTTTTTTTGAGGCTAAACAATTTTATTATAAAGTAAAATAATATATTAATCCAAAATGTCTTAGTGGTACAAAGATTTCAAAAACTAGCCCCAAGAGTTAGTTCAACCAAGCCAAAGTAGTGCCTCACCCATATGGAGGTCCACAGGGTTGATTCTAAACTCGAAAGCCTCTCGTGAATCACATTATTAATATATTATTAATTATTATATATTTTAATATATATATATATATATATATATATTATATTTATAATATATATAATATTATATATATATAGTGTTTCATGGGGACACATCCCCATGGTTGGGTGTACGCACCCCACGCACCCAGGACGAGAGTCTATTGGGGGTGCGTTTCTCCACATACCCTTTTTGGGGAGTCTTGGGGAGATGCAAGGGGTTGTGTTTCCCCAGTGTGGGGGACGAGACTACCCAAAAGGAGTGCCTCTAGGTGTCCCCCTCAAAACTTCAATATCTAGTATATAGTTTATATTAATATACTTGTATGTTTTGCTTTCAATTTAGATTCTGGAACGATGAATTATGAATGATGAATTTAATTTTAAAGTCAATGTAGATTGTAGAATGATGAATGATATGGATCAATGTATTTGAATATTTTATTATTGAATCTCATGATATGGATGAATAATGAGTATATCATATGAATGATGTATGTATAAAAATCAATCATTCAATGAGAAGGATGGATCAATGTATGCCATTATTTAATTCAATTATGAATTTAAATTTTATGTGTGGATCAAATTTCAATTTTCAATATATTGTTATCCATATTACTATTAGTCTATTTAATATTTAATGTTTTCATTATTGAAAAATGAATATGAACTTGAATTTTATATATAAAGATATATATATATATTATATATATATATTATTATATATAATATATATATATATACCCTACATTCCCGCACCCCCGAAAATTTTCCCCTAAAAATTGAGGGCACTTTCCACACGTCCCTGTGCTCTCCCTGCACTAGAGTCTTGGTGGAACATACTATATTGTAGATATATGATATAGAATAGATGATAGATAATGAATAATATAATATTATATAATTTTTTATTAAAATTTATAATTTTAATTTTAGAAAATATTATTATTAAATAATGGACTATATCAACTTAAAATATTTATAATTTTAAATCATGTAATGTAATTCAAATCATACTTAGTATTTTTATAAACAAGAATAATTATATTTTAGAATAATTATATAAAAAATAAGATTATATATTATTTTTCATAAACAAAAATAATTGTATTTTTAAATAATTCTTATATTTATTTCATAACTTAGAATAATCTTCCATGTATTGGAGTATTTGTCGTACCCAATCTCAATGAGAATCAATTACATGAATTAATCATCATTCTCAAAACATGGGATTAATAACCCACTCAAAGATAATGGTAATGTTTTGGAAATTTAGTAAGGCTTATAGGTGTTGGTGTGACAAAAACTTCAACATGGTATGAGATTCTTGGTCTTGGTTTGATTCCTAATGGTGTGAGAGCCTTGGCCCAAATTTTATTCCCCAAGTTGTCCTTGAGGAAGAGTGTTAGAGTAATTGTCACATTCACTTCATTAGGAATCAATTACTTGGAGATATGATTGTTTTGAAAATAAATAAATTAATTCCTATATTCTCTTTCACAACCAAAATTAATTACTTCTCTAATAAACCTGGTTGTCTCCTAAAAAAAATTCCTATATTCTTTCTCACAACCAAGATTAAAAAATTTATATATTCATTTTCACAACCAAGATTAAAAAATTCCTATATTCTTTTTCGCAACCAAGATTTTGTTCATTAAGAAAAATAAAAATTCCTATATTCTCTTTTAGAACCCAGATTAATTATTTCTCTGATAAGCATTGGTTGTTTGGTAAAAATAATAAAAATTAAAAATTAAAATTTTATGGTATAGATAGTAGACATTTACCATTGCAATAGTCAATCTTTCTTCTCGGATCAAGAGTCCACTTGGATCGTGAGAGTGGCATGCTCCTATTTATAATGAAATAAGAAACTTACAGTCTTATAAGAAGGCAATGTATCTCTTCCCAAGTTCTAAAACATGGTAAGGATGAAGGTATAAAGCAAACCAGTAAGATTTTTTTTTTTCTAAGTAAAAGTAATCTATTAATATGTACAAAAAGATACAAAGAGGACAAGGCCTCGACTAAGGTATCGTAGAGTATCAACAAAATCTGGAATGCCCCAACATTGGGGAAACTAGTCCAGTGAGAACAGAACCCTGAAAAACGGTATCACTTCTCAAGTCCAGACTCCACAAAAGAAATAGTAAGATGGTTCCTTGACTATTAGTCCAGATAGGAAACCAGAACCCAAGCAACACTAGGAAAAAACAAAAAGACCAGATAATGAACACCTAGGCAGCCACAGCCGGCCTCGAACTATCATCAGGCTGCCCCTGCCTATTCTCTGTCCCTTGGTTTTCGCCCCTTGGTTTCCACCAATGCGATATTGCGATGCGATCTGATCGCAATCGCATATCGCTATATGTAAAGGCCTTGCCCTTTGGTCTCCCCATTCTGCGATCCGTCGTCGGGTCCACATCATTGCATCGCACATTTGAAGGTGTAAAGGTTCTGCCCCTTGGTTTCCACCGATGCAATATTGCAATGTGATCTGATCGCAATCACATATCGCTATATGTAAAGGCCTTGCCCTTTGGTCTCCCCATTCTGTGATCCGTCGTCGGGTCTGCATCATCGCACATATGAAGGTGTAAAGGCTCCACCCCTTGGTTTCTGCCGATGCGATATTGCGATGCGATCTAATCACAATCACATATCGCTATATGTAAAGGCCTTACGCTTTGGTCTCCCCATTCTGCAATCTGTCGGTCCTCGTTTAATCGTCGATCACCATTTCCATCACAGCCTGCATGGCAGGCCTTTCAAAACTCGAAACACCATCGGGGGAATGAGCTTCCTGTTGCACCAGGTCAGTGCAGATTTGCAATTGATTTTGGTCATCTATGATGTCGAGAGGACCGTAGTGTAGAATCTGGTCCTGATCTGTCCCAATGTTTGCTAGAATATCAGCAACTTTGTTACAGTCCCTTTTGACATGAATAAAAGTTATTGCTTTTCTGTCTTTTATCCATTTCTCTATTGTTTCAAGCCTGATCATTAGTCTCCAATTGTTGACAACTTGTGAAGCAGATCTTCCTTGTTGTATTTGAGTGGCCATATTGATGAGGATTTGAGTATCCCCTTCTATAAGAATTGGATAGAAGTTATGTTGGTCAACGAGCTTCATACCTTGCCACAAGCCTTCCAATTCTGCAGAGTTGTTCGTGTCCCATCCAATGGAGCCAAAAAAAGATAATAAGGGTGGGCCCTCATGATTTCTAAATATTCCTCCATATCCTGCTTTTCCCGGGTTGCCTTTAGAGGTGCCATCAAAGTTTAACTTAATCACTCTTGTAGAGGGGCGTGACCAATATGAAAGTTGTCTGGTTGTGATGCTGGTTCTATGGGGATTCGATTGAACTTGTGGGAGTTGTAGATTCCAGTTGGCCCAAATGCTTAATTCCTGTGGTTGGGTTGGAAAGTCCTCTGTTGTCCATTGATGCAATGCGAGAGTTTCCTTGGTGTTCTAACATAGGTTAGTCCATATTATTTCTAAGGAATTTTGATGATTTTTGAAAATTTGTTTATTTCTTTCCTTCCAAATTGTCCATAGAAGGAGACCTGGCAGGATGGTCCATAACTTGTTGAGAATTTTGCTATTGTAGGGCACTGGAGTCCAATTGTGGATGGTGCCTCTTAAATCCCCAAGAATTCTGCAAGGTCTCTGGCATCTGAATGTGATATTTTCCCAGAATTGGTTGGCCATGCGGTAGGAATCCATGAGATGTTGAATGGTTTCTTCATTATTTTGACAGTTGGGACAGTAAGAAGGACCATGAAATCATCTTTTAATTAAGTTATCCCATGTGAGAATTCTTTGATGATACAGCAGCCAGATAAAAGTGGAGACTTTGGGCCATATCCTTGTAGTCCATATACATTGCCAGGCAGGATCTATGTTATGAAACTAGCTCAAGAAAAGATAGATCAACGCCTTATAATTCAGCCTCTTCGAGGGGGCAACCTCCTTTACATTACATAAATGAACAATTCTTGGATGATACAAATGAAAATACCTCATTTCTATATATAGGAGTCTAAGGGGCCATAATGTAATCAGAGTCGACATAACAATAATAATGTAAGGGCACAATAATAATAATAGTGGGCTTCTGTGGGGCACAATAGTTACAATATGGGCACTACATGGGTACATCAATATAATAAGGGGGTTGTACTAATAACAATAAGGGGTTACATTAGTAGTATAGGGGCCTAACATGCCCCTCTCCTTCAAA
>APFE030082419.1:40467-83176 GCA_000404065.3 Pinus taeda | reverse complement strand
GATTGGGAGAATTTGAATGTGAACAGTCATCAAGAAGATGAACTGAACGATCACATTCATGTATATAATAGATAGCTAACTAATGGAATAAATGAATCAGTTTTTCTGGAGTTACTCCTGGCCTGACAGTCAGGAACCCTAGTTCCTCAGTGCACCATCGCAATTCAACCTCCAAAAGGTAGAAAAACTGGGACTCGACAATTCAGCAAACCAGTAAGATTTATGTATTACCATAAATTTATTTAAAAGTTCTGTATTCTTGTTCAAATCTAGGTTAAAATGATCTGCAACGCCTTTTTGTATTTTGCTGATAATTTTGATTAAAATAAAAAGCAATACATAATTTAAAATTATTTGACAAGCCTTTTATATTTGATGGGAAATGGAACATCTCTTCCAAATGCATATTCTCTACAAAATTTACGTGGATTTTTGACAACACAATTTCAAAAGTAACTCTCAGCCTAGTAAATTAGATTATATTTGTAGGTCAGGGATAGGAAGTACAAGGGGTATGATAACAAGTAGATATACAATCTACGGATTATGGCTCTGAATCAAATCAAGTAATGGTCGCAAGAGAAAACCTACATCATTGTTCAACAACTTCAGCAAGTCTCGTAGAGACTATTGCTTGCACCTAACAACACCATTCACATTCACTGGTAGAAGTGATAAGTATATGCATCAGTGAGCAGGCTTCTGAATCCTCCAATTGTTGACACCAACATACTTATAAAGCCAAATAGTATACAAACCTGCAAAAAGATGCTTATGTCAGCAATCAACCTTAAAATATGAACACAAAATTGAAAATAAAAAAGAAACAATATACATAGAGATGTATGAATAGAAATGCAAATTTGTCAAAAGATTTTTGTTTAATGGAAAAAAATTGACATTTACTTTTTCCTTTATGGGAAGGTATCACATAAATATTGCACATATATAAAGCAATAATACTTAGCACTTTCTCATATATCCTCACAGTAAAGAATACACTAAACATTAGATTATGATTTCATGAGGGTTGAGAGGACTAACCCAATTCAGTAGCCAGCATAAGCTAAATCTTTTTGGCTTGCAGATGGCAAGCCACATCATGGAAGGCAACTGAAACGAAATATAACAAGCCGAATAAAAATTGCAGTTACTTTGGAATATCAAAAACACTACCAATAAGGCACACTTTCGTGTTTGGCCTTTCTCAGTAACCACAAGTAGTTGATGCATATAAAGAAGGGAATGCTGCAGTTAGACAAAATACTTGTGACTATATTTAAGAAGCACTTACAAAATAAGAAGTTGGCGTGAACGCTAGGCCTCCAAAGAAACCCAGCAAATCCCCAAAGAAAGGGAATGTAACAGCAATGAAAGTGGTGAAAGCTGTCCTTGAGGTGAGGTAAGAATGTAAGAGCGAGCAACCCTTAAATGAAAATGTCACTGCTATTTTGATGATATATGCAACAAATTTCACTCACCAACATAAGAATATCGAGCAATCAAACGAAGATAACGTCCTGGTGGTAGCTTAAATTTGTTTACCAGCACCCTTTCTAGCCCATCGTACACTGGCATAGCAAAAACCTGCAATTTTATGAGGCAATATCAAAAGCAAAAACCTTGACATGGAAAACCCAAATACAAATGACTGGTTGTGGTTGGTAAGAAGTAAACTGTTTGATTGAATGGTACAAATTAATTAAGAGTCAAACTATTGGAGCTAGTATAATATGTACTAAAGTGTGAGCAATAATTTAAACTAGAAATATACCTGATAGCTTCCAATAACATGTATTCCCACCGTCATATTTGCAACTGCAATGAGCCAATCTGGTTTTCTGAGTGTCAAGAGCAAATTGTGGTCTGACCGAAGGCCCGGTAACCCACTATAGCTACTGGGAAGTAACAGAGAGCAACAATAAAATATGCAAACATAACACCCCGCCACATGGGGATCTTAGATGGCCTTTCTGGTGATGAAGGAATGGTAGCTTGGATCTCCAGAGCTACATTATCTCCTGCATATGCAAACCCAATTACCCCCAAGGAATTAAGAACACGAAACACTGTGGTGGCTGGTGTTTCATGTAAATAGGCATAGCTTACATCCTCCACTCTACCACGATAAACGCAGGCTACCCAAGTAATGGTGGAGTAGCTACACAAGTTCCAGATGAGCAAAGTCAAAATTGGATTCCTGTTCCTTCCCACCATACTTCTAAAGTATCTAACACTTGTACCAATAAATGTTATTTGACATTTAAAAAACATATGAATGTCAAAAAAAAAACCTTTGGAATGAGTTTACTAGCTATTTCCATCCCTAAGTCTAGTCCTTTAAATTTTTGGACAAGCTAAATACTTTCCCTCTGTGAGATTTTGGAATAGTATGTGCCTCTAATGATAGTAAAGAGTATATCCCAAATTAGGTATAAACAAATAATAAAACAGGTTGTAGTACTAGGGATACCACCTATTTCCTATCACAGTCTATTGAAATAGAAACTTAATAGATTCCCATTGATGAAATTGCAGAATGCATACCTTAGAGACATAAGTGCTGCAGCCAATGAGACCCCTGCCACAGAACTCAGATTGGGTAACAGTGCTAAAAGGTAGTGAATAGAACTGAAAATGAGGATTCAGTAAGACTGCCTCAGTGGTTTACAACTTCCGCACACTGTTTCGTGAAATTTCTTTAATGATTGTCCACCAGTAAGCATATAAACTATGTTCACACCAACTTCAACCATCAAATTCGGGGGAACAAGAATCCATAGGCCAACCTTCTCTCCAAACGCATGCTGTGCTAACTCGTGATATCGATCAAAGCGCTTTCCTGGGACGATTTCATGCATCTCTACCAGCTGCCAGAGTGTAAATAAGGTAACCAACCAAGAAAGCACATGTACCAGAATACCTGGACCCCTGCACATGAAAAGACTTCATAATATGCCTATATATAGATACATGTTTCCCTTTAAGAAAAGAGCTATATCCTATGTTCAGACAGGCAACATCTGTAACCTATAAAGACTATATGAACCTCCTTCGAAAAGATCTAAAGAACATGTATGAACCCTGTAGCGCGGAGAAGTATAACCATTGAGGAAGGCATTCAATCTCAGTTAAACTTAATTAAATTGCAGATTTCAGGAATATCTTGAAATTTTGAAATTTTGTAAACAGAAGCTAAGTGAATTGTTTTAACTCACTCCTGTCTGTGAAAAGAGTTAAGTTTAATTTTTGACCTGGCTTCTGTCCTGAATATTTGCAATTGAGATAAAGATGACTATTTTTCAATCTCTGTGAGCCGGAGGTTTTAAGTAATCTCAACGCATACTGATCAGGGATTTGACCAGGTGCTAGTTACTATTATTATGGTGTCCATTAAACACATAATTATTACATTTAGGCAAATTTCAAATTGTATTTTTGATAAAGACTTTGTTATCGAGAATCACCAGTGTTCCATGATTGCAATTACTCTAAAATGAAAAAGACCAATCCATCCACTCGAGTCTTTATCTTATGTTATCTTACCATCCTAAGAATACCATGGTATATGGTAAACTGAGCACTCCAGCACCAACCATAGCAGTGATATTACGGATTGCAGAGTACCACCAGTTTGCAGTCGGCGATGATGTAAACTCATCTGCAGTTCTCGTCCTTTCAGCATCTTTATGTATATAATCCTGCAAAATGATATAGCCACAAATTACATTGAACAAAGGGCATGCAGGAGTAGTTGTATACATACTGTTTTTTTAAAAGAAACAGCGGAAGCATATTTTTTTAACTGAAACCACTCAAATTTTGGCGCAAGTAAGATTGAAACTTCTCACATTTCACGGTGGGGATCCTCAGGTGGGGATCCTCAGGTAGAGCCCATACAGGAATGGGCTGAAAATCAAACATGGGCCAGATGTGGAGAACTCCCACCCGTCTACAATATATCAAGAATGCTATAATTGCTATTTGGGCTTAGAAAGGATTCACCGAGTTCTTCATTAACAATGTTAAGAAATAATTTTATAGTTGTTACTGTGCACGCGTAATATTTCTGATCTTTCCTAGTTTTGGTTTCCCCATAACTCTCATTGAACTGTACATACCCCAAACCTCGACGTTATATAACACAAGCAATAACCTTATAACAGAGTGTTCATGACTGAAAGCCAATTTAGCGGACCAAAGAATGTCCGATAGTAAAATGGGTGGCCTTCACAGTTACACCTTTATGGGTAATCTATGCTTTCACATACAGACATTACAGTCAATACTGTAAAATCTGTGTCAAGGACTTCATAGTCTGTATTTGAAGAGCTCAGGTGCATAGAACACTGATGCCTCCTCTCGTGAAAAGGTACTTAAAACGTTTCAAAGTGCTTATATAATTATTAGGGAAGACAGGTTCTCATCATCTCAAACAAGGTAAATCAAGCCTCTCAACAGGAACACTGTGCGAAAATCAAGCTGTTCTTATAGGAAACATTATGGATGCTGCGGGAATTCTTTGTGAAGTTATAATATTATTCTTCATCATTCAAGTAAGTTAGGGTTTGTTAATGATTAGAACCAGACTAAGCATTGCTCTGCATCTATGGGTCAGAGCAAAAAGATACAAAAAAGTTTGTAAAAAAAATCTCTACAGTCATGAGGCTGTGCTTATATTTTCCTGTATGTGCAGAAAGTTATTTATATGTGTAGGAGTTATCCTTTTGCTAAGCCTGGTTGCATCGATTTTGAGTCCAGTTTCTCGGTTAAAGCAAGAATCCCAAGAACTTTTGTTACCATTTGAACATAGCTGCTAAATTGTTTGTTTGAGATGTATTGGTTATTGAGAGGTGGAAGTGAAGTTTAGTACCTAACTGAGTCTTATTCTACTTTGTGATTTTAAGTGCTAATACTAGAAGTAGCCATGGTATCAATAAAGCAAAAAGATTTTAAATCATTTACATGGCTTGTTAAGCTTTCCCTTGTAGGTAGTTATACTAAGAGTGTTCTAGAACTTGAAAAGACTCAACTATTTTTATGATCATCTGTATATGCAATTCTAGTATTCCACGAGTAGAATAGGAGTGCCCCAACAACTCAGTAGAAACAGCGATAAGGCTCTGAACCTCAAATATTATATTCACTGAAAAGGAAAGGTAGTAAAATAAAAACAAAACATTCATATCTAACCATTTATACACTGTACAGGTATTGTGCAAATCATTGGGACTTGCCTGGGCAGGTGCTGAATCAACAGTGAGAGAATTCTTGCCCACCATTCTGAAAGCAGGAAATACAGTCAGGAAACCACAAAACCCAGCAAAACAGAAATGAATTCTTCAGCTACTCCACCCGTTCCAGTGACCCAATTGGTACACCAACTTAAAGAGCAATTCACAAGATGATAATGCATGGAAGCACCCACATCAAGATCATGAGCAGTCTCCTTTCTGGCTGTTCCTTCACAACATAAAGGTAGCGGGGTCCCACAGAGATATTAACAAAGCAATGAGTCCAGCTTTACATAAATGGCCCCTCCCATAATGGGTCCAATTTGAATGAAAACTAATCGCCATTGGCACTAAGAGCCAATATCATTGTGCATAATAGAATATTGCCACTGTCCCAGTCAATCAATGTAGTTGCAGGTTTGGAGGAAATTTCTTTCTTTCATGCACCCACCGCACTCACATACTCCCATGTTATTACAAGCACCCACCGCACTCACATACTCCCATGTTATTACAAGCAGATGTTGCCAAAAGGGAATCTGAAGCCACCAATTCAAATTTAAAGTAGATATATGATTGCTGAATTCCGGAAATTTAAAGTGTATATATATATATATATTTGTGTATGATGGATGGAGCCCGGACGCACGATATGCTAGAGTACAAGCCCTAAATATGTTAACTGTCACTGTTCACGACAGTACGACTGTTACGAACTAGTTAACTTTCATCACTCCGTTGGACATTTAGGGCGGGCTTTGGCCTAACGGTGTGGGGTTGGCGTCGTCTCCGTCGTCATCAGTTATAGGCGGGGTCAGTCGTATCTGGGATTCCCAGGTGGACTTTCAATGCAGGCAGCTTTTTTATTGAATTCCATGTCCCTTGGAAATCCTATGGAGATGCATGTACAATTTCCAATCATGTTATTACGAACGTCATCAGATGTGTCCAATGAGCGAATAAAATATTCATTTTAATTTTGTGAAAAGGAAAGTGTTGGTTGATTAATATAGGAGGCCTTAAAACCTATGTTACACAGGGATCACTTTCCAGAGGTGGGAAACTCGTTCCAATGGTTTCTGTGTTCTTGGGAGTTTTGGAACTGAATGGGAACATACTTTTTCAGCGGGAGCTTGAATGGGAGTTTGGGAAGGTTCCGGGGCGTTCCCTAGGGTCGGGGAATACAAAGCATGTAGAGAAATACGCTGAATTGCCCAGAAAACATGAAAGGCCAAAGACATGTTTAACAACAATATCGTTAATTGAGAAACTGGGGCAATGTCTTGATGGGTTAAGGAAGCGTGTGGCACACAAAACATGAAAGGCCAAAGACATGTTTAACACCAATATCGCTAATTGAGAAAATGGAGCAATCTCTTGATGGGTTAAGGAAGTTTAACATCAATATTGTTAATTGAGAAAATGGAGCGATCTCTTGATGGGTTAAGGAAGCATGTGGCACCTCAATGTAAGGGTGATATCAGACAAAACATGAAAGGCCAAAGCTATGTTTAACACCAATATCGTTAATTGAGAAAATGGAGCAATCTCTTGATGGGTTAAGGAAGCGATATCGGACAAAACATGAAAGGCCAAAGATATGTTTAACACCAATATTGTTAATTGAGAAAATGAAGCAATCTCTTGATATGAAAGGCCAAAGCTATGTTTAACACCAATATGGTTAATTGAGAAAATGGAGCAATCTCTTGATGGGTTAAGGAAGCGATATCGGACAAAACATGAAAGGCCAAAGATATGTTTACGCCAATATTGTTAATTGAGAAAATGAAGCAATCTCTTGATAGGTTAAGGAAGCGTGTGGCACCTCAACCTAAGGACGATATGTGGGATGTCAAGCTGATGAGTATTTCTTTTGTTGTTTATGTATATATATAGTAGAAGATTGTGTGTGCATTGTATGTCGCAATCAATGCTTAAACATTAGAGTTGTTTTTTTCTCGTAAAAAATAAATTAGAGGAAACACCCAGAGAATATATTTAATATATAAGAGAGATAATATATTATATATTTAAAATTGATTTTAATATTTGAGTATTTGAATCATAATTAATTTTTTGGTAGGTAAGCACCCACGGGGATTTTTGAACCAGTGACTATCGCAAGGAGTGCCTTAACAGTGCAACCCATTCACTGTCAATCCAAAGCCCGGTGGGTAATCAAATGGTAATCAATTTAATTTAATTATAATATCTAAGATAACTTAAAAAAAATAAATAATATTTTAATTTTTAATTTTTTTATTATATAATATTACCACTCCCGAGTAGCCGTTTCCTGTAAATTTTGGGGAGACCTCTAGCCGTTCTGGAAACCGTACCCAAGTTCTCAATGTTCTCACATTCGAGAAACTCATGCAACATAGCTTAAAATTGTTTCGGTTTCTGTTTGTTTTTTTGAACTAAGGAAATAGGGTAATTGGCCAAGACTCAGAGGTATTGACAGGAGCGAAACCCTACCTACTTTCGGACCACTAGTTGGTTATTTCAAGTGGTGTGGTTTTCCTTGATTAAAGGTGATGAGTCAACCTGCATTTCGGATTAGTAGCCAAAGATAGTTGTCCTCACTACTGATTTGACAACTGAGTATAATAAGTTTTCCCCCTGCTAAAAAATATATTAAATTTTGTTTTAAATTGGAAACATGGTTAATTTGAATAATTGCTTAGGTTCAAAAAATTCATTGAATATATGCACATTTCCTCCAAATGATATAAATTGGAAACTTGGTTAATTTGAATAGTTGCTTAGGTTTAAGAAATTTATTGAAATTTATTGAGATAACCAATTCGCCCATTCTTTTTGGAATTCTTTTTTTCCCTACAAACTAAATAAATTTTCTAAATTTTCTAACTATATCAAAAGAAAAAGAAAAACAAATCCTTAGCTAAAAACTAAATGTGCTAAATGAAATTATTTTGAAAGTTAACTCTTTCAATGAAGGCTAAATGTGAAATAGAATTGCTTCGAAGATGAACTCCTCCCATCAACACTAAACGTTAAATGAAAGGCTAAATGCTAAATGAAAGTGTTTTGAAGCTTAAATGTTTTAAGTTTTTGAATTTGTTTTAACGGGTATAGTATATTAGCTAAAGACTAAATGTGCTAAATGAAATTGTTTTGAAGCTTAAATGTTTTAAGTTTTTGAATTTGTTTTAATGGGTATAGTATATTTAGCATATTCTTTGAAAGTTAACTCTTTCTGTGAAGGCTAAATGTGAAATAGAATTGCTTCGAAGATTAACTCCTCCTATCAACAGTGAGCTTTAAATGAAAGGCTAAATGTCAAATGAAATTGTTTTGTGAAATTGTTTTGAAGGTTAAATGTTTTAAGTTTTTGAATTTGTTTTAAGGGTATAGTATATTAGCATGTTTTTTTGAATGAGGATAAAATGTAAAGACGGGAAGAAAGAAGTATCAAATAAAATAATATTATATTTTTATATGAATAAAAATTGTATTTTTTGTTGATTGAGAAGAAGAAAGTATTTAAAAAATAAAATATATATTTTCTTATTGATTGAGAAGAAGAAATCTATAAAATAAAATATGGAATTCTCTTATTAAGATATTGAAATAAAATGAAATTTTGTATGAAAATAATTATGAAGCTTTTAAATCAAATCTTATGATCATATAATAATATTTATAAAATATAGGTAAGCTGATCATATAAATTAAGTATAATTAGACATGGTGTACAACAAATACTATATTAATATATTTTTTGAAAAAGTAAATGACAATGTTTTTTTATTTTATTTTATTTTATTTTTATTTTTTTTCTAGTTAAGACTACCTAAGTACCCACTGGGGATTTGAACCGATGACCTATCACATGGAGTGCCTTAGCAAGGCACCCATTCACCGTCAATGCAAAGTCCCATGGGCAGTAAATGACAATGTTAAGATGATGGAGAGGAAATAAATATCCAATAATGTATTTTTTTTTATATTCTTTTTACTGAGACATTAAAATTAAAATCTTATATTTTCTTAGAATTAAATTTTATATTCTCTTAGAATTAAAATCTTGTATTCTCTCTATTGAGATATTAAATTTTAAGTGAAATTTTATTATTAAATAATGAATGGAAGTTTATAATAATATTTAATTATACATGTTAAACCATTTTTATGTTTGAAAATATAAATTAATTATAATTAGACATTATGTAAAACATTTTAGTATAACATGATTTTTCTTTGTGAAATATTTGAGTAAAATGTTTTTTTTGTTTTATTTATTTATTTATTTTAAGTATAAAGTGATTTTTCTTTTTGCCATTTCAAGAAATCTAAAGAGAATTTTATTGAAATATATTTGAATTCAAACAAGAGAAGCTTATGCTTTGATTTGCAAGTATTATTTTTTGGTGAAATGTTTAATAATAATCTTTGATGTCTAATATCTTTACTTTAGAATATAAATCTTAAGCATATTCTCACAAGAAATTAACAAAGTCTTCTTTTCACATAATAATTAAGTAAATTTTGCTATATTTATAAATTGTATTCTTTTTATTTGAAAACAATTTTTTAAAATTTATTTAAAAATAAATATATTTTATCTTGAACTATTATTGGCATATTTCCTCTTTACTAAAAACATTTGAGATCACGTAGTTATAACAAGATAACTTAAGATGATTGAGGTTTATTTGAATCCAAGTGAAAATTTTGAGACCACATAATTATTACAATATAGCTTAAGATGATTGAGGCTGATTTGAATCCAGGTAAAATTTTAAGAATTTTAAGGTAGTGAAGGAGGTGTCTCCCTAGTACACGGTGGATGATGGGTTTCAATTTTGAAACTCCTTGTTAATGTTGATCCTACTTGTCCCTTTGTTTTGGAGAGACAATGAAATATGGGGGAATTATATTGTGGTGGAAATTCACATGAAATCCAATTGTATGTTTGAGGAGCTATTGTGATTATGTAGTGGAAGTGTTCGCAAGGGAGAGAAATATTTCAACATGATGGAAAATGGATAATATTTCAAACATATTGATCAATTGGAGGTGGAAAAGTTATAGGATTCAAAATCGATTAACAGAAAGTAGATGGATTTGTTGGATTAGAAAACTACTAGCCCCATATATGTTCCATAACTATGGAAAACAAGAGAAAAACCATGGGGTGGAGACATCACCTTGGTGTTCGGGAAAGGTAGGTGAGCAAGCTTTTCTCACTGAGGATGGTTATTGTGCTCATATGACTCCTCGTTCTTGACCAAAGATGGTGTCATGGGAAGAACAAAAGGCATAATCAAAGCTAATGCCCTTACATTTTTCAATAGAAGATTGTATGATGTTAATGTGGTAAGCTATGATGATAATCCCTATTTGTTTCCTTTCTGTGAGGAGGCACTTTCCTTCGTCCTATGAAATTTATTAAATAACAGGAAGCAAATTTTTTAGAGTTGAACAAATGTATGAAATGTTTCTAAATTTTACATTGTTTATTTCAAGAACAATCATAAACTCGATTTCATTGTACCTTATTGCAATCAAACTTTTTCATATCAAGTCCAATCACAATATCACAACTTCAATACCTAACAACAACAATGAATACAATTAATTAATCTAACCCATCAGAATTTTCTTTTGGTAAAGACATTTTCATCCTTAAACAATAGTTAAAAAAAATCATGTCTTCAACAATTATCAAGCATATTCCCCCCACCCTTACTTGGTAAAAGAAAGAAATAAATAAACTTAAAAATCATATTTTATAGATGACAAGGGTGGTAATGGTTGAATGAGAACGTTTAGATTAGGTATTGGGACTTGTAATTTTTGCATGTGTCACATGAACAAAAGAGTAAGGAAGGATGAATGAGGGAGGAAGATGAGCCATATGTGTGATGATGAAATAAAAAGGACATAGGAGATAACATGAGTTTTCAAACATAACACCTTTATACAAAGGGCATGTGACATAGGGCACATGACATTGGCACATGACATTGGGACAATTGGAAATAATGGTAGGAGAAGTGATGTTAGAGAATGCAATATTGAAGGACATCCAATATTGAAGAATGATCGATTTTGGGAAAAATCTCTCCTCAAATAAATAGTGGTAGACATAAAGAAACATTGGAGAAGGTAGTATTGAAGAATGAACAATGAAAGATAAACAAATTTTGGGAAGAATCCATCCCTAAAGAAATACTTTTGACATAAATATTAGTATTTAGGATTTAAAATTTTTTAAATATTATATTTTCTTTATTGTTTTAAACTATTTTCTTTATTTGTTTTGTTTGCTAATTTGCCCATGAATCTTGGGACTATCCTTTACGAAAGAAACCATGCCCCAAGGACATTTAAGCTATCAAAGTCACTCGAGGATCACACCCAACCTGGGCTACATTAACCATTAACATGGGTACATTTTTTGTACCCATAGGGTTTCGAACTGACAACCTTCACACAAGGAGTGCCTTAACATAACACCTTGCCATTAGTGTCATGTCCCTTTCCAAGTGATCATAAAAGGGGCAAAAAGGGGACACATGGTAATCACCCATGGTATTCAAATGACCCATGGTATTCAAAAGACTCATGGTAATCACCCATGGTATTTGGATGAATCATGGTATTCGCACATGGTATTTAGATGGTCCATAGTATTCACCCATGGTATTTGGATGGTCCATGGTATTTTCCCATGGTTGATCCAGTTTTAAACAAGAACGCAATAAATTACAGGTATAACCATAAATACAAAGATGCAGTAGAAATAAAACTTCTTTTCATTAATATCAAATACTAAAATATGCTTACAGACATAATGGAAATAAGTCTAGCTCGGACAATGATAGCTTATCTCTGAGAAGAGATGTGGTGGCTACATGCCTTTGAACTGTGTTACAATGAGGCTGAAAGGCCTATTTATTGTTGAGAAACAATGGAAAACCCTAACATCCAAAAACCTAACCCTAGGAGATGAAGTGCCAAACTATGGGCCTCGTTTGGGTAAATTGGTACATCAACTTCCTGGGGTCGTAACTTTGGCATACAATCTCTGTTTGATGCGCACAATACCTCGTTAGAAAGATCTATCCGAGGACTACAACTTTTGAGTGAACAACTTAAGTATGCATCCCATGTTGCTCTTAGCTTTCCCAAAAAATGTTGTTTAGGGCCTCAAAATGGCTTTGGAAGTTCACGACTCGAAAAACTGCCAAAAATAGTAAATTGTGCTACAAATAAGGAAATTGAAAAACTAAAAGAAACAATGGTGGGGGTCCAAGTGGAATAGATGGGTGGCCCCCAATATCCACTTGGATCATTCCTCCCCCTTAGGAAGCAATGGTCCCCATTGCGTTGAGTTCCTCCATGAGATGAGGAAACTTTTGCTGAACTTGGTCCCTGGTGATCCACTTTCCCTGGTGAAGGAGTTGGCCTGCTTTGACAACTTGATATATTTCGATCCTTTGTGGTCAGGTGTTCTTGATATGCATGTCCATGATTCAATCAGTTGTGGCTTGTTCCATGTAATTTGGATTTAACTCTGTAGGTGTGAGCTGTTCTGCAATGCCTGATGTGTCTAGCAATGGTGGGAAGTATGGTCGAAGGCGGTCCACATTGAACACTGGGTGCAGGCCAATGAATGGGGGAATGTCGAGCTCAAACACATTGTCTCCCACAGCCTTGGTAATGGTGTAAGGATCATATCAGAGTGGTTTGAGTTTCTGATAGGCTCCGGTAAGGTGTTCCTTTTGCAAATGCAACCAGACTTTGTCACCCACCCGAAACTTTTATGGCACCCGATGTTGATCATGTCGCTGCTTGTACTTAGCATTTGATTTCTCCAGAATGTCGTGAAACTGTTGGAGGATATGTTGGATGTTCTCAATGAAGTTATTTGCCTTATCAGTTTCGAACAAGACATGAGCCGAATCTACTTGAGTAACTACAAATGGCATGGCCACATCAATGGGACATAGTGGCTGGAATCTCAAGCCAACCTGAAAATGGTTGTGGCTAGTCGAGCTGTGGAGAGCCTAGTTATAGTTGGACATAGGGGAGGCTCTCATCCCATGTGCGTGAGTGCTTTGAGTTGTACATGCATAGAATGTGTACGATCATCCTGTTGACGACCTCTATTTGGTCAACAGTTTGGGGATGGAAAGTTGTGGGCTTAGCGAGCTTGGTGTCCAACATCGACCAAAGACTAGACCAAAATGTACTGAGGAACTTGTTGTCCCGATCTAATATGATAGACTGTGGGATCCCAAAGTGTACCCACACTCATTCAAAGAAGAGTTTAGCAGTGGCTTCCGTTGTGATATTCTTCTTGCATGCCACCATAATGGCTATCTTCGAGAATATGTCAACGACCACAAAAACACAATTGTTACCATGCTTAGTAGAACGAAGGCCCAACATGTAATCCATGGAGATGGATTCCCAAGGTCGACTAGGGGTAGGTAGCAGAGTATAGAGGCCTTGCTTCTTGATGGTCAGTTTGGCAATGGCACAAGCAGTGCAGGATTTGATCTACTTCTCGACATCCTGTTGAAGATTTTGTCAATAGAAATACTTCTGCAGTACTGCCACCATTTTATTGACCCTGAAATGTCTAGTGGCCCGAATATAGTGTGCTTCACAAATCATCTTGGCATGCTCACTTGAAGGAACATAAAGGTGTCCCAGGTGGCATAATAGGGCATCTTGGAGGTGAAAATGTGGAACTCACTGACCCTCCAAGAGCGTCTAGTATGTGTGGCCAAATTCGGGGTCACTTTTATAGAGAAGTTGCCAATCAGAAGTCTCATGCCCACAAGAGTTGAGCACAGTGGTTAACACCATGATTGGTGGTTGGCTAAGGCAATCTGCAACATTATTTGTGTTGCCCTTCTTATACTTGATATTCAAATGGAGCTATCACAGGTATGTGGACCACTTTGGATGGAAATCATTCTGCAACTTCCCTTGCGTTTGTATGAACGATAGGGGCTGGTGGTCTGTGTGGATGACCGTTTCCTTCCCCAAAATGTAATGCTTCCATTATCGGCAGGGCTGCACAATGGAATACATCTCTTTTTCATAAGTGGGATACTTCTGGATTGTGTCTGAAAGTGTCTCACTATGATATGCCACTGGATGCCCCTATTGAGTAAGGATTACTCCAATAGCATAGTTAGAGGCATTTGTCTCGATCTCAAATGGTTGTTGCATGTCTGGTAATGTGAGCACTGGTGCAGAGCAGAGGCAATGTTTCAACTCTGTGAATGCCTTCTATTGAGATTTATACCAAAAAAATTTTCTTTTACTCCTCCCTTGGTGACTTGACTCAAGAGCCAAGTGATATGAGAGAATCTCAACACGAACCTACGGTAGAAATTGGCAAGACCCAGAAAGTTGCAGAGCTCTATCAGAGTGGTTGGAGTTTGCCAATCCCGAATGACTTAGATCTTGGCTGGATCCACAAGCACCCCCGTTCATCAATAATGTATCCCAAATACCAAAACATGGGTCATGCCAAAAGTGCATTTCTCCAAATTATCACATAGCTTGTGTTGCCACAGTGTTTGGAGAACTTGTCGGATGTGGTGGAGTTTCTCTTCCCAACTCTAACTAAGGATCAAGATGTCATCCAAGTATACCACTACAAATGAGTTGGTAAATGGCCACAAGATGTCATCCATCAACCTCATGAAGGTTTCAAGAGTATTTGTCAACCTGAAAGGCATAACCAACCATTCGAAAAGGCCCTCCTTGGCTTTGAAGGCAGTCTTCCACACATCAGAGGGTTTGATTGGTACCTGGTGATATCTTGATTTCAAGTCAATCTTGCTGAAATATTTTTCCCCCTTCAGTTGGTCCAGAAGGTCATCAATCTGTGGGATCGGGTACTTATTCCAGAAAGTGATCTTGTTCAATGCCCAATAGTCAATAAAAGGTCTCCAAGTCCCATCCTTCTTTTGTACCAACACGATCGGGCTCCCATAGGGTGATGAAATCAGCTGGATGTGACCTTTCTATAGCAACTCCTCAATCTGCCTCTTGATTTTTTCGTTCTCCAGAACGGAGCACCGAAATATTGGTCCATTGGGCAACGATGCACTTGGGGTCATATCGATGGAGTGTTTGACTTGATAGTGTAGAGGCACCCTTGCGAGGGAGGTGAGGATGTCATCGTACTCCGCCACGACCTTGTTCATATGTTGTTGTCATGCGGAGGGGCCCTGTTTGGAGGTCGTGGCCATCATCTTCTTCTTTCCATGAGGGCGTATCATTAGGAAAACAATTTCTCGGTTTTGGAAATGATCTTACTGCATTGTTTTACAGTGACCAAAGAGATGGCGGTAATTGGTGCACCTCTAGTATCCTGTATAACTTATTTCCCAAAGTAATAACAACAGCACGAGGCGTTGACTCATACACAACATGTCGCTTCCATAAGTATGGTTGGCCTAGTAATACATCACAAACATCAAGGGGAGAAACATCACATAATACCTCATTCATTAAGGGCTTGATGTTGTATGGAAGGCGACACTGCTGGCTCACGCAAAGATCCCATCCTTGGTGAAGCCACCTGATGGTGTACGATTGTGGATGTGCTGTGGTCGGTAAGCCCAACTGCTTCACAACCTCTACTGAAATGAGTTTCTTTTGGATCCCATTGTTGACAATGAACTGTAGTGGGAAACCCTTTATCCACATCTAGGAGTGGAAGAGGCGCTCCTCCTCCTCTGGATCTTCAGGTTCCTCCTTTTGGATATTTGTGGTGGAAACGATGGTGTTGGGCTCGCATTGATAATCTGCTTCCCTTTGTCATTCCCCTTGTCAGGTTTTGACTCAGAGTCAGAACATGCATCTGATTCTGAAGCCTTTAGCTTAGCCACTAGTGAATGCTTGGCCCAACACTCACTTGTGTAGTGAGTGGAGCTCTTATGGAACTCACACCACTTTCCCATGTCCTTCTTCGGCTTCGTGGTGTTGTTATTTTCTTGAGGCATTGGCGGGTTGTCCTGGGCTGCCCTACCTTGGCTTTATCCTTTGTTTTGTGGTTTGGGGCACCTTTCCCTTGCTTTAGATTTGCAGATCCAAAGTCTCGCTTCTTCTGTTTAAAATTTTTCTCGATCTTGATGACATATTGGTATGTCATGCCGAGCGAGGAGATGTCCAGGAACTCCATATCATCCTGGATGTACTTGTGTAGGCAGGCGCAATACTTGAGAACCAAATTCTTCTTAGAATCCTTGATACCTAACTTCGTGCGAAGGGTATGAAACACATTGGTAAAATTTGATACATCTTGGCCCCTTCCCTGTCGCAACGTTGTTCATTTGATGTATTTATCCTCATAGCTCCCAACAGGGTAGTACCACTCCTTGATGGCATCCCAAAATGAGTTCCAAGTGAGTGCGGCTGAAAACAGTGAGTTCATACTTTCATCCATGTTCTCACAGTAGGTTTTCCACTAATCCTTGACGCAGGGGCTGCTTTGAGAAGTGCAAAGGTGATATTTTCGTGACTGGAAAAATCATTAATGGAAAAATATCCTTCTAGCAGATTTAACCATTTATCTACAACGTCTGCATCTATCTGACTCTCAAATATGGGAATGTCAAATTTAACTTGTACCTTAAAGGGTGTGGTGCTTCTAGAGTAGCTACTGGAAGTAGATGCATCGCCCTTAGGTAGTCACTGAAGGATTTGGGCAAAGTTGTCCATCATCGCATTGCTTTGTCGCTCAAGGGCTTCTTTGAGCAAGAATTTGATAGGATCTCCTGGCCCCTCATCTTTATTTTCATCCACCATGGGAGGCCATCAGGATTTACGAGGCTGGTCTTGCAAAGGTTCGACTAGTTCAAGCCCTAACTCCTTATATCCCGACCTCGTTGGTGACATGCAAAGAAAAACAGAGAAAGAGCATATTGCTCTGATACCACTGATCCAGATTTAAGTAGGAACGCAACAAATCACAGATATAACAATAAATACAAAGATGCAATAGAAATAACACTTCATTTCATTAATATCAAATACTGAAATATGCTTACAGACATAATGGAAATAAGACTAGCTCGTGCGATGATAGTTTATCTCTGAGAAGAGATGTGGCCTCTAAACTATGTTACAATGAGGCTCAAAGACCTATTTATTGTTGAGAAATAATGGAAAACCTAAACATCCAAAAACCTAACCCTAGGAGATGAAGTGCCAAACTATGGGCCCCATTTGGGTAAATTGGTACACCAACTTCCTGGGGTCGTAACTTTGGCATACAATCTCTGTTTGATGTGCACAATACCTCGCTAGAAATATCTATTCGAAAACTAAAACTTGTGAGTGAAAAACATGGGTTAATGACACATGTTGCTCCTATTTTTCCCAAAAAGCGTCGTTTAGGGCCTCAAAACAGCTCCGGAAGTTCAGGACCCAAAAAAATGCCAAAAATAGTAAATTGTGCTACAATTAAGGCAACTAAAGAAATGAAAGAAACAATGGTGGGGGTCCAAGTGGAATAGGCAGGTGGCCACCTATATCCACCTAGATCAATGGTATTCTATAATCTCATGACATTAAAAGGAGAACGAGAGCTTGCTCTTGGACATGTGGATTTGGATATTATTTTCTATATTTGGTCTAAGATATCTTAAATCTTGAAGAAATGGTAAAACCCCAATGTGAGGAGGGTAGTTTGGTTGTTGGAAGAACTACCTTAGCCGATCCAACTAGAATTGGCTTTGGTTTTGAAGCTATAAAAATCCTAGTTGATCTATAAGGAGGGATCACATGAAATCTTTTGTTTTTCTTCAGTGGAGAAAGAGGAAGGAGGTGTCATACAAATCCTTCGTCAGTGCTTTAGATTGGAGAAGAGGAGGACCCAATCAGACTCTCAAATAGGTTAAATGTTGAATACCTATCATTTTGGAGGCAACAACAATATTCAATATATGATATAACCACACATACCATTATTGTAGGGGTTTCACAAGCTCATTTTTTTGCATAAGGAAGAAGATTGATTTGCATGTATATTAATAAAATAATAAAATAATTGGCTACATTTTGTTGCCCATTCTGAGAACTCATTGTGTTTATTTTTTTCATAATGGTTTAATGTTTAAATTAATACAAACTAATTGATGAAATGTTCCAATGGTTTCCTTGCAAACTGTACGTTGAAATGTTTTAAAGAAAATTTAGTGATTATATTGAAAATGGACATTACAGTGCTATCAAAGTTATGAATCCTGCTAGCTTAATGGGTTTAACAAAGAAAGATGGTTACTGCCACTCCTTTTAAACAATTTAATAATATTTTGATGGGATCCTTGAAAAAGAGGCTAGAGAAAGAGGAGGGAACTTTTAATTAAGGAGACAAGCTTGGTCATTTGTCTCCATTATGAGAGGCCCTTCTTAACTTGTTGGAGGAGGTAGAAAAGTGTTTACATAAGGTGGATTAAACACCTTCTCAGTTGATGTAAGAAACTAACGTTCCAACAACTTTTATGTGTAAGAACATGTTGTTTAGACATAAGGATAAGTAGGTAAGACTTGTCACACATTGTTTAAGTGAAATTCTAAGGGTTACAACTCATAATCTTCCTTACAAGGGATATATAATGAGGGAGATATTCAAACTAATCGTGTGATCTTATTCTACAAATTTTCCATATTTTCCTTGATTTTTTTTAATGAGGACCATGGAAAATATATTTGTGATGACATGAGAACCATTATGAATACAATTATTGAGGAAAGTGATGTTATTTCATAACCCATCATGTCTTTGTTAGTGGCTATTTTGGAACAACAATGGGTCATCTCTACTACTACATCAAACTTGGTACACAATATTATCAAACAATGTGAAGGGAAGTTGAAACCTTACTTGTTTGATGAGGAACTGATGGATGAAGAAGAAAGGGTTGATGGGGTTTATGTAGAAGCAAATTATTCAGATGTCATCATATAGGATAATGGAAATGGTGTGAATCTAATATCATTGGTTGGAGTGCCACTTCCCTTATTTATTCTATAGAGATTTCAAATGAAATTCCCCAGGGGAATACTTAGGAGGAGATCATAAATTTTATGGAAGGCCTCTTAGAAATGTAGGAAAAAATCAGGAGGCTAAAAGGCACAATATTAAAGAAGGAAAATCAGCTTGAGGTGTGTGGAATCATGTGTGCTAGGAAAACTTCCAAGCTTTCCAGTATTGAGGAGAAGTTAAAATTCCTAAGGGGGAAACAACATAAACACGCTCTTGAATTACATTCAACAAGAGCAAGAGGTGGGATGTATAACATCCCTCTTCAGAAGTAGATAGATAAATCTTGCAACACCTTAAGTCCACATTTGAATATGAGTGAATACATGATTAATGAGCAACTTTGTACATTACTATTAAGCCCACATAGAGATAGGGTGATGACACATAAACATGGGATAGAGGGTTGGTATAAGATGTTTTCTTCTATGGATAAATGAGCCATGTCTTGTCGGTATCTCAAGTTGTTTCTATAGGATGACTATTTTGTGGGGATGTAGGGAAAAGAGATAGAGATCCAACACATTGGTATTCTAGATGTTGTGAGAGTAGTGTAGTGGAAGCATGATGGACTCCCAAGTTAGAAATGTGATCTATATCGAGTACAACAATCGGAGGAAGACGTTGAAATCCTTGCCTTGGTTGCATTATGGGTGAATGCATGAATATGGGTTACACTTTTGGGCCAAATGTGGCAATGAAATCTCAAAAGTTTACTCTTTTATGGAATTGAAGCCCTCAAAATTGATATAAACGTTGCTAATTTTGATTCAGAGTAAAAATACAATTTGTGGAGAAGTATGTTGTTATCCTAGTGATAGTTTTTGCAAAAAATATTAGTATCATATAATATGTCAATTTTCCATTAAATGAAATGCTTGTCCTTGCAACTTTTCCCACATCTTAACAAGTGTGTGTGTGTTCACGTAGCACAACTTTGTCTAAAATGTGTAATTTAATTTATGCATATGGAAACTTTATTTTTTTGTACAAAATTATATTTTTTATTATTTTTCAAAGTTGGCGAATTAATATTTCAATTACATTTCTCAAACACATATTTACGTAATATTTTTTTCTACTACTTAAATAAATTAAGAAACCAAAAGTACCCTTTTGAAGAGGACTTGTAAATGAAGATAGTGGTATTTTTTTGACTTTTTTTTTCATTTTGTATATTTTCTGTTAATGATTTTTTATTCAGCCCCTTTGAAACTATCCAAAACAAATTCAAAAATTATGTTTAAAAGAAATTACATGAAAAATATCATATGAATTCAAAAATGTCAAACTCATATGCCATTGGATAGAGGATTGTTTCACGAATCCAACATGATCAACTCTGCCACTTAAGGACAAATTCTTCCTTAAGTTCACTAGGGTACAAAATCATGTTGCAGAGAAATGTGCAAAAGGGGTGCTAAAAATATGTTTTTTAGAACCTCAACAACTTGATTGAGCACTTGAGATATAATTTCAAATAGCTCAATTGATGGTTTAAGAAACCCTTGATCTCTCAATCGATGGTTTAAGAAAGCCTTGATTGAGCTATTAATGTGGTTAATTAGAGGCTCAATCAAACCCTTGCAAACAAAACCCCTTGCATGCCAAACACCAACTATATTGATGGCATTGATGAAAAAGGCTATGGACCTAGCAGCTCGATTGAACTCCTGCTACCACCCCCAAAAAAAGAAAAGAAAAGAAAATTGAATGTGCATGCATAGAAAAATAACAACAAAAATTCATTCATAGAAAAATAACAGAACATGGAAATTACACAAGAATTCACAACTATCTCGAATAGGAGAGAAAGTTCCAAGCATAGAGGAAGTGTGAGAAAAAGCTAAAGAAAGAATGAGAAAAATAATTCAGACATTGAGAGAACAACAATATTATGCAACTCAACAAATTCATGCAAATACAAGTAATTCAAGTTGTCTCACTTCTCATATTGCCCGCTCCATAATGTATGCATTAGGAAATATTATTCAAAACAAGAAAAACATGGAGAATTAAACAATATAACTAAGATAAAATAAGCATTGAAAGTAATACCATGTATCTAAAAATTGAGATGTAACAACAACTAAAGAAAAATCCCCTGGTGTGATTAGTGGTTCGTTGGAAATTTCTAAAACTATTTGAATTCATGCAAATTATGAACCATCTTTGAATTGTAATGGTTTAGGATAACCCATAAAAACTAAGGATGTGATTTAGCCAAATAAATTTGTTACATTTCCATATATTATCTACATGAATTACAATTCATGGCAATATTTACAAGAGGGATTAGCAAAAAGGGTTGTCACATGGGTGCTCCAAAACCTATAAACATTAGTTTGATTGAAGCTTGATATCCTTGTAGGAGTTAAAAGAGAGAAAAGGTGTCAATATTTAGGAGAATGAGTATCCCTCCTTCCAATGTGCATGTTGAGAATACATGCTTTGTTAAACATATAACAACATTAAATATTCGTGACATCCATCATCATATAATATAACATTTAATGGTTCCTTCAATCCTAAATGATGATCTCGACCTTTGAAAACCTCACAAGTTTCTTCTTTCAATCCTCATATGAAGGTTACACATTTTTTTTAAAGAGAGCATGTCTTTTAAAGACATACAAAGTGTAGTGTAGGTTCGTGCTTGCACAAAAAGGATTGTATTATTGCATATCACTACAATGCTCCATGGAAGACTCATGTGATTAATCAATATTAATTTAATATACTATAAATGCAAAAGAAATAAATTAGCATGCATGTATTGATGATATGCCAAATGTTTACAATGTTAATCTTCATAGGCTGTGGCAAACTAATGTCGATTTTCATTTAGTTGTTTTTCAACATGTAAACATGAAATATATTGCAAAGTATGCTTCAAAAGTATAAAAGAGGAACCTTATAAAACTTTGTCAATATTTGATGAAAATAATTGAAAACATAAAAGACATTGGATATCCTTATTTGCACATGCATAAAAAGGTTCCTTGTAGAAACATATAATTTTTTAACTCCTCTTACCCCTGCTTGTGCCCTACTTATTGTTGTGCTGAAATTTCCATGTACATTCTCCAAAAAAAAAAAAACACTCAAATCACTTGTGCCCATCTTCACCACAAATGGTAACAATGTATATCCATTGTTGATAAGACCTTGAAGCATATTCCTTGTTCTCTAAATCCACTAAAACCTCTATCTTTTGGTTTCTTTTTGTTTCCTTATCAACAATTTCATTGGTCTTCTCATACTTCTCATCCCGCATTTCTTCCACTTTTTGTTTAGAATTGTGAAATTATTTGTAATTATGATAAGTTCTTCCTTTAAAATTGTTCTTTTTACTTTTGTTTTATGGTAACTTAAGTTACTCATTTTAAAACGCTAAATGATATGGTGCTTCTAATGAAGAAACACTTTTCCAACTAATTTGTTCTTGTATATTAGACTTTCAAATATTAACATACTTAAAAACTAGTTGAATAGGTTACTTGTTCTATGCAGTGTGTATTTATGTATTGTGTGGATTTTTAGTCACAAATTCTCTTATATAATTAATTCGAATAAATTTATATATATAGATTTTTTTTTTTCTCTCTCATGAAATCAGCTCAGCCCTTCAATTTGGTTATCACTAGCTTGATTTTTCAAGAATCTCCCATTATCTCAAATTCAAAATATTCTCCATATCATTAAGTTAGTAATAATGCCCTCAATATGTATTTAGACTTCCTATATAAGAATACACTTTAATTTCTATTAGTATTTAGTTCAACAACCTTGCAAATTATTATACAATATCTTCTTCGGCTTTGCTAGATGTTCATCCTCTTTTGATTTTTGAGCCACTCTCTCTGGCTTCTTTAGTAAACTCTCCAATTCTTCTAATTTTATTCCTAACACCTATTCTTTTTTAATCACTTAGATCTATTTCCTTCTCTTCTCACAATCCATTTTGCTTGGCATTGGATTTTAATTGAAATGTTTGGTGAATGAGATATATGACCAAAAATATAATACCATCCTTGTTATAGTAGGGATCCCTTTTAGTTTGGGATTTATATAGTCTTTTGAAGAAATGAAAAGTTGTTGCTAAGAAGAACACATTTTCAAATAGATAAAAATCTTCACTTGGTAAATGTGATTTTTTGTGAAACCAAACAAAGATTCAAACCTAGATTCAGTAGTAAGTTTTTGGGGTTATATCTAACAATAGATCACCTTTATCACACACCCTTCAATCCTATGCCCAGATGGTTAAGTTTTTTCATTTCTTAAACATGTGTTAGGGGGAGAGTGAAGAGAGATTATTGCTTGTGGGACTAGACTACTTAGGAAATAAGTATATTGACTTTTCAAATATTTTACAAATCACATACTCTCAACTAGTTTGCAAATTTGTTATCCTTTACATGGGGGTTCCTCCATTGGGTGTTCTCAATTGTGGCATCCCTTGAAGTAAAATAATGATTTATGCATAAGAAACAAATTTGAGCTATTTTAATGGTTGGTTTGATGAAATTTATTTGTTTATATGCTTAATCTATAATGGTTTCATGTGACTCCTATTTGTTTGAGGAATCAACATGCATAAGTTGAGTAAATATTAAGAAAATGTTTATTAATTTAGGTAAGTATACATATATTTGACCGGTTCTTTTGGAATATTTAATCAAATCAAATTACAGAATTCAATTTAGTTGGTAATGACAATATAACGTTTCCCAAAGCATAATTTTCCATCTCCCTATATGCTCACATAACATAATTTGGAAAAGTAAGTGGCCCATTATCCACAGATCTTTTCTTTTGCAAGGAACAAACATCACACAATGCAATTAGAGGAATTGTATTAAAGGATCAGTAGATATCCACATACTTGCAATGCAGACACTTTGTATGTGCACTATTCACTTTGCACACACCATCACTACTAACCAATTTGTTTTAGTAACCATTAAAAGTAGAGTAATTGCTTATCTTTTACTTTGAAATTTTTCACACAAACATAGCTTAAAACTAGGAGGAAAGTAAGTGGCCCTAATCCACATATATTTTTTACTTGTTGTGGTCATTCTAATTCAAACCACACATAGCTTAACTAGAAGGAAAGTAAGTGGCCCTAAATCCACACATTGTTTTTACTTGTTTTCTAACCAAAACCATTATTTAATTTTATTTTGGGACTAGGAGTTGGTGTTAGTAAATAAATAATGTAGGAACTTCCCCCCTTGCACCCTTGTGGCGAACCTGTAGGGATATCTAAAATATTTCTCAAAGTAATAATTTTTCCATATCCTTATATACGAGCACATAACATAATTAGGAAAGAGTAATTGACCCACTGTCCACACATCTTTTATTTTCTTTCAAGGAAAAAACATCACATAATGTAATTAGGGAATTGTAAAGGATCACCACATATCTACACCATTGCAATTCACACTTTATATGTTCATAGTTTTACTTGCACACATCTTCACTCCACACACTATGCTCACTTAAACTTGGTATAAAGGGCATCCTCTTTTGGAATATTTGTAATTAGTTTCTTTGAGATTACCTTTTTTGCACACCCTAAGTGAAGCAAAGATCTCTAAAAACAACCTTAACTTGAAGATATTAAATTCCCCACAGGGGCCACAAGATAATTTATAGTTTAGATTAGGACCATGGGGGTAGGCAACACATAAGTCACAGTGGTTGTTTTCATCTTGAAACATAGAAGTTGTCTTTTAAGGAGCTTAAAATTCTACATCATCCAGTGAAAAATCCGATAATGAGAAGAAACTTGTGAATGGGGCAAGGCTTAGGTGGAAAACTATCATGAAACTCCTTGTTGTCTCCAAACACTTGGTAAGGGCTTTGGGTCCAAAAATGACAACCAGAAGCTGAGATTCACTCGTTCCCACTAGACGTAGGTAACTTAGTGGTAAAATATTAGGGAATCTTTCCCTATATGTACTAGGTGTAGGTGCACGAGCCACCTGAGGTGATTTTTGTTAGGCTACTGGAAGCATCGCCAGTTCTTTCAGGACGTAGCCCTAATAACCCCCACTATAACCCTCTCCATACCTTGGTTGATTTTTGGTTGTTGGAAGTGTCACCAATGAAATTAATGACATTGCCACAATACCCTACTATAAAATCTTCATAAGGCCCAATTACTACTTGAGTGGAAGGACATTTGGCCTTTTTAATAAATTTTCTCATACGCAAAACCTCATAGAAATTTTTTGTTGATTGTTTCACACATTAGAATTAGAGGGAAAATTAACCATTTATTTTTCGCTTTATCTTATGTATGTGATTCATTTGGTTTTAATAAAGAAAACCCCCATCACCATATTTTCCCACAAACTTACTACGGAACCATAGAGTACCCAAGGACTACTTGTCACTCTAGGCGAATACAAGATCTCCCACCATTACTAGGAGGAATGCATGGTCTCTCACAATTTTGGCACAAAAGACAATACCAAGCCACCTTGTTTGGCACATCCATTCTTGGAGCCACCTTATCGGGATCCAACTCCTCTCAAGGCACCCGCACCACTAGCCCTCAGGGCAATACAAACACTACCCCATAGGGTACTCCAACCAAACCCACCTCGTAGAGTACCCTAACCAATACTACCCCACAGGGTACACCAATACCAATACCAACACCAACACGCAAGGTCATTACATTATGGCTAACACCAAAAAGACACCATTTCTCACTTCTTTAAATCTACTAGATTTGACAAAATTCACAAATGATCCTATTTCCCATAATCAGCAATGCCCCCCATGCCAGCCAAGTTGCCATAAGATATCCCTAAATTCAAATGAAAATAGGGGGAATACACTACCAATCATATCAAGACCTTCCACCTATGGTGATTTCTTAAATAGACATGTGTAGATCTACTATTAAATACTTATGATTTACTTGACTTATAAGTATATTTTGTATTCCACAATGTAGGGATTGAAATTGATTAGCCACATGAGGAACAAGATTTTCCCTATCAAGATGATCAACCACATGATGAAAAAGATGTGCCCTATCAATCTAATCAACCACTAGATGAACAAGATGTGCCATGTCAAGTTGATTAACCACTAGAGGAACAAGATGTGCCCAGTCAAGCTAATCAACCACTAGAGGAACGAGATGTTCCCTATCAAGATGATCAATTGTCACTAGGGGAACAAGATGTTCCCTATCAAGCTAATCAACCACTAGAGGAACAATGTTTTCCATATCAATATCATCAACTACTAGAAGAATGAGTTGTGCCCTCTCAAGTTGATAGGATAATGGGGAGCTACAGTGGTCTGGAAAGGGGTGGTAGGTTTGAATAAAATTTGGATGCAAGCATAATAGGGGACCTTGGTGAGCCTATCCCTACTCACACTATTAGAGAGAATGTCAGTAACATCATTCGACAATATTTTTAGAAACATTCAGTTGTTGCACAAGCTTAAATACTGCATGGGTTGATCAAACATAAGAAACTAAAACATGCCACAAAGCTTTTGGGTATCCAAGATGCTAAAAGCAGAAAGACACATATGAATGTCACTGAAAGTATATCAAATGCAGTCTCTATGTTTGGAAAATCAAGAAAACCCGATGTTCGAGATGCTCATAGGGAAATTACAACTGATATTGTTTCACCAAGTACATGAAGACAAAAAAAGTTGGAAACAATGTCAAAATTGCTCCATGTCTCAAGAAAAACATTACTCAAGCATATTTATGGTTCGAGTAAATGAAAATGATGAATCTGATTGTTGGGCTCTTATCACTAAAAAACCCTACCAAGATAGGCTTACAATAGGAATTTAATTACTTATGGTAAAGTTTTGGGAGAGCCATTCCCATGCTATTCTAGATAGAAATCATGTCATACAACATCACATAGCTAAAGTTGAGAGTATAGATCATGCTAAGCATGTTGTAGAAATTAGGGAAGTTACAATGTTCAAGGAATTTCAGGAAAATAATCATCATGTGAAGATATCATTAAGGATGTTTTAGAAATTGAAACGATGGTTTATTAGGCCTAATACAATCCGTGACACATGTTGTTGTTGATATCATTTTGAATTCCAGCTTCATTATGACACTTTCCTAGAATTTTGCAAGAAGAACTGTCACAATGACCCTCCTCCTCCTACAATGCGCAATTTTGTTTCATCAATATTGTGTACAAGGGAGCCATAAGAGCTGTTTTACAGGAAAATATGTATAGGTGGGAAAATATGCACTGAATGTGATGATTTTACATCGTTCCATAGGAACTTTCTTACTGATCCCAACTAGTATGGGATGTTAGATGTCATCATCACATGGAAGCGATATGAGTATGTCATGGGAAATCAATCATCTTCTTCAATTTTGGCACTTATGAGGATAAACTATGTTGAGGATGAGATTGCTATTTAGGGGTGTTTCAAAACCAGATCTATAAATATGTCAAACACTCGCACAGGTCCATGTGGAAATCTTTTGAATCTAAGCATTCTTGCGAAGTATCCTAGCTAGGCACAATATTATCAGTGTTAGAATTTACACGAATTACACATTTTCTCCTTAGAAAGAGATCTAGAGTGAGTACTATCAGTTAGACCAAGTGTCCATATTTGTACATGTTATGTATAGACATGCATAATTGAATTTTAATGTTAGGGATAGCACTAATGAGTCACATGATATGATTAAGGAGTATCACTTCTACATAAGCTATGATCGTGAACATGACACATTGTTCGTGCAACATTGCTTTGAATTGATTTATGAATCATTAAAAGGAATGACATATCATTCATAAAGTAGTGTATATGGTCAAATGGTTGTGCAGGGAAGTTCAATTCAACACACATTTTTTTTTCGGTTGAGTCAGCTACATGAGAAGACAAAAATTCGACATACTTGGAGCTATTTTGAAACAGGACATGGAAAGGGTGAGCATGATGTAGTAGGCACTTGTGTGAAGTGAGCACTTAGGATGTACCAAGAGTCATGATGTAGATTGACTCAAATAGTCACTAGAGGTGGTCAAATAGTGCTTATCCCATTTAGGACATGAAGGTCACATATTTATTAGGCCTGTGAGTAGGTTCTTGTAGAATGTTGAGCTTGGAAATGTGAATAGATCCATTCCTTGATATTGTAATATTGTAGAAGGAATAAGGCAATTGCACTCAATACAATGTAAAAACATGGGAAAATATTTTCCATCGAGACAAGAAAACTCGCATGTTCTTGTGAGTTTTGCATTGGTGCTAATGGATGTAGACTTGATAAATGTGAAAAACACATGTATGTGAAAGGATGGAAATATGTCCCTCATAATCAAAAGGGACCTCATCATATTTTGACGTGGCAAGAGATGCACGATAAAGAGGCCATTGTTTCACTTGATCAAGATTGAGTCTCTGATGTTGTAAGGGAAATTATATGGAAAATATCATTAACAATTTCATCTATAAATTAAAATATTGAACAAATAACTAATACATATTTTGTATTTTAGTTATAGACGATGTTTTTCTTGTCACTGCCCCTAAGGAAATGAAGAGAACGTTGCCTAATATTTGATGTGATGCATGCAGGTGGAAAGCATGTTGGTGCAATTGTATGAAGATGAAAATTTCACATACCAAATTGGTGACCTGGTTGTGAGGGGTCAGTTTTTTGAAAAGGTTAAAAATAGTGTGGTCACATCATTTACAAAGATTTTATGCCTAAATATATATCTTTCCAATATAGTCATCTAGTCATAGCAACTCAGATCAGTCTCATAGAAATAAAAACAAATACAGGTGAACCAAGGAGATAGAAGATGGCAAAATATGACCATGAACATATTATGGATACTTTCATTCCTTTCACCCATTGGCCAAATTAGTAGAGGATGCAAATGACAAGCCCTAAAGCTGAGCCCATAACAATCAAGTGTAAACTAGTAAGCAATCAACATATGAATTATGTAATTTAGAAATGTGACAATTGAATATTTTTGTAATTTTGTAATTTTGAATGTGAATAAAATTCATAGGGAAATGTTCCCCTCTGGTCTAGAATGGATTAATAATGGTGCATATATGTTATATAAGATTTAGGTTCTTTGAGGTGCTTAAGTTTTTGTTGACGGTGCTAGACCCACCAACATGTTAAGGGGATCTCCCCTGTAAGAAGTCCCAACTAGACCTTAGATCATTTGGAGTAGGATTCCTAGTAGTGGGTGGTAATGTAGTACCTTGACCGTGGTAGCACACATAGGTAAGTTTGATAGCTTTGGTAAGAAGAAAGTGTGTTACCTTGCAACGAGTCAAGTGATATGCATGAGGGTTCTAACACACAGAGGGGAAAAGGAAGTGTGTCCTTAAAAGTCCGTAATAGTACACAACCTGAAAGGAACACACGAGCAGAATGATATCACAAGATAGAAGCAGAATAGTCCACAAACCAAAGTGACATGTTAATCCAACAACACGCCTTCAACAAGATGCATACAATTGCATAAAAAATAATTCATACACAATGCATAAGTTAAACAACATACATTGCTAAAGCAACTAGAATAGTCCAACTACAATGACAACATATGCATGAAAACGTGTTAGCTTAGTTATATTATCAAGTGAAAATTTCATCCATACATACACCATTGACAACCACTAGCCTCAATAGTGGAACATTACAGTCAACAACTAATGCTCCTCCAAAGAAGTGTACTCTCTCTACATTGTGGAGAAGCCAAGGCTCATCAAAATACGATCAAAGACTTCTCTAAGCAATTCCTAGCCAAAATTTTGGCTCCCAAAAGCCTGTTCTATGAGTTATGAGGTTCTATTTATAACAAAGGGTGGGGTGACCCTTTTCATTCCCCTTTGTGACTCTTTGACTACCCTCATGACTCTTCAACTTCTTTACAAATAACTCTTTACATTACATAGTGACTATTCACCTTCCACTAATGACACTTGGAATTTCACTTACAACATATTTACAAATAATATACATTCTCCACATGTACCCATGTGACACAGAATAGGCTAGAGATAGCTTAACAAGACACAACACAGTGACTCTGAATTTTCTCGAAAGACCAACTCGGAAACCTCCACCTGATGATTCTTGGTCATGTACTGATGCCAAGCTTAGTACTATGCTATGATGTACCCAAACTACTTGACGGTGTCTTCTTGATAGCAGAACCTTGCCTCCATAGCTTATGGGTATATGGTCTTGGAACCTGTGTCCATCTCATCCTGAAGCATGTGTAACATGGTGTAGACCATGACAGGATCACCAGTATGCTTCTGCATGTTTGGTGCGCTCAGCTCCAAGTCATCTCCAATGGCCTCTCACCTTAGATGCTCCATGTACCTGTCAACCTCTAACCAAACTTCGTTCTTGTGCTTAGCTTTGGTGAAGGAACCTCCATTTGTTCACTCTCTTTGTCACCTATTAGCTTTTTCGACTCATCAACCTATATTGGTGTTATTTTCTATGTCATTGTGCCTTGCCTTTGTTCTTCTTCCTGTTTTTGCTTCTTTTCCTGTTCTTTCCTTCTCAGCTCCCTTTCTTCCTTTGGTTCTTGTTCTGCTTGCTGCGATCTCAATTTTGCTACCTGTACGATCTGCTCTTCTCTCTTCCTCTACTATGTTGTATGTGTCCTCTGCTTCCTTTTGCTTCTATTGTCAAATCTTCTTGTGAAGATTGAATTCACTTTCGCTCTGCATTTTTGTTCTCCCTTTATCATGTTATAAATGTCCTCTTTCCTTGATCTTGTACTGGATTTTTTCCTTTTGCCACTATTGCATGCCTTGCTGCCATGTTAGTGTTGATCCTTTTTCTGTAAATAATTGGGCATCTACATAAATTGGCAAGTAAATGAGTGCTTTCTTAATCCCCAGTACTACTTTTAGTGGTCTCCCTTGACGTAGCTCTCTTTAGTTCCATGGTACAATGACTGCTGGAGAGAAGTTTTTCATGAGTGTGGTGCTTATGGGACAGAAAGGACACTCATGGCAAGAAAAAATTAGCTCTTGGAAATCTAACTTCACAACATGATCAAGTAGTAAACGGGGCATCTGATGAGAGGAATTGCACAATTTTGACTTATAGGGGTGACTACGGGAACTGTGCACTGTGCAGTCCCAACATTCAATGAGGAAGCTTGATGACTCAAACTGTGCAATACACAGTTCAGTCTAGCTCAGGGCCAGGGAGAGTCTGTGCATTGCGTAGTTTCAGTGACCAAGATGGGAGACTGGCTCCTGGAACTGTGCAGTTGGAGCCAGCCCAGGATAGGATCTGTGCAATTCTAGAAGCCAAGGGAGAGGCCTTGAGCTCCCAGATTGCGCAGTACATGCAGTGAAGTGTGAGATCTCAGTAGGGGGAGACTAGATCTATCCATGGGGAGTGTGAAAAAAGGCAGATCTGAAGGATGATGTAAGGATGAGTGTAGATCTAACTAAGTGTATATGTATACATGTAAAACAAGTGTAGTAATGGATCAAACTGAAGGAACATAGAGCATGTGAAGGGAGTTGTCACAACGATGACCGTTGGTGGAAAAATGGGAAAACTCATGCGACTCTTGAGAAAGACAAGCTATAACTTGAAACAACACTTCCACAAGTTAAAAAAAGTTAAGGTTCCAGTGTTTATTCAACAAAATGAGTGAAACAACACTGTGAAAAGATAAACAAACAAAAGCGACAAAAAAAGTAGCAAAAGGTGATACAAGCAAAACTCACCCCGAAAAGCGACGACAATGCTCCAAAGTTTCCTTGATATCCCAGGGAAGCTAGATCTTGATGATTGGATGTATAAGTGAGCTCTAGAGGAATCCATTCCATGTATTTGAGAAAACTGGAGTTCATGATGCATATGCTTGAGATCAAGGACAACAACGACACTTGACAGAAACTTCTAAATATGGAAACGTATCACCTTTGGGAAGCTAATAATAGATCCATACTTCCTAGGGATGCTTTTCCTCTTAGCTTCTTTCTTTTTAGGAAAAATTCCATGCACTGCCTGGAAAGATTGCATAGTTCTGGGAAGGACCGGGTAACTCTTTGGTTCATGCACTGACTAATTTCTGAGCACAATAGGTTGTGCACAATTTTTAGGATGAGTGGCTCTAGGATGCCTCTTAGGCTCTATGCAATTTCCCAGCTGAAGGTAGGGTGTCAACTAGCTCAACACAGTTTTGGAGCTGAAGGCTCACTTGTTGGCTTGGACTGCGCAATTCCTGGGAGTGAGGCTAGTTATCCTCAAGGATTGCGTAGTTCACTAAGGCAAGCTTGGAACCGAGTTGAAACCAAGTCAAGATATCGGCTTGTGGGTTAGATAGCAAACCAAGTGATAAAACACACACAAAAATGCAGAAGATAAAGCTCAATGAAAGCACAAGTACTTGGGTCAGTGTGAGATAAGTTGCTGGGATTTTAGGAGGGAGGCTCCAAAATGAAGCGTAAGAAATATTTTGGAGGGTGGTTGTAGTTGCTACAACATTGGCGACACACTAGTAGAACTGCAACTCTCTATATGGACCTTGTTTTGTGTAAAGTGAGTCTAACTCTTCCGGAAGTATTGTTCGATTCTTTGACCATCACGACTTCTTCACTAGCTTGAGTTGAAGATGTAGTCCCTACCATTCTCTTTTATTAGCAACACACATACCAAGCTAAGTCAACTGATTTGTTTGAATTGGGGATGAGGGGTATACTGATGCACAAGTAATATAGATTGTTAGAGTTTTAGTTTCATCTATGGTGTTGCTCCACTGTCATCAATCCTGGATAGTACCCCGACAGAGTCACTTTAGGAACACAAACATTGCTCCGTTGGTAGTGAGCCTAGAATGTACCCCAACAGAGTTACTTGCTTCACCTCCCTACATAGGAAGCCTTTCTCTTCTTTCGCCTTTATTTTAATTTTTAATTTTTAATTTTTCAAAGAACTATGCATAGGCACTTATTTATTTCGTGAGGCAAAAGAGGGATCCTGACTTATTGAGAGCAGAAGAGGTTGTCCCTTAATAGAAGGATGTATATATATACCTTTGACATACTTGTTAAGGTTTCCCCCTCACCTTCCTCTACTTGACTGTGTTGACAAGGGTTAATCGAATATAGAAAACCGATTAGAGTAGGTGGTACTAGTTAAAGGGAAAGCATTGTGACTTCACTAAGACTCACTCTAAAAGGAACATATTTTCCATTAGGGTATCATCAACTGAAAGAATGTGAGATCTTCACAAAGAGAGAGAATAGACAAATAAACAAATGTTCATAGTTGTACAAGTCCTCTTGTATTTCACCCTACTTGTCTCAAGAAGCCAAACATAGTTTGATGGGAAACTAATCTACAGGTGTATAACAAGAAAACAAGAAATGGAAAGTAGTAAAACGAAAAAAAAAATAAGTAAGAAAAAGAAAAACAAGAAAGAAAAAGAAAACAAGAAAGAAAACACTTCTCCTACTCCTAAGCTAAACAATGCATGGGCATATTCACATGAAGTGATATTTCCAATGTATCCATCGACACATTGGTTGGACCATATAAGTGAAGGCATTGTTGACAAGAAATATATTTAGGCAAACCAACAAGAAAGAAAGATAAAAAAATGAACACCAATACGCTCGAATTTTGAATGCATCTACAAGAAGAAAAGAAGAGTAAAAGCACATGGAAGATACTCTACAGATGTATCATGGTGTTGTATCACACTGTGTGCAGGTGACAAGCATGTGCTATCTTTCGATATTGAAAAATGAGAAAACATGCAGAAAGAAGAAAACTTTCATTTCTCAACATGGCTTGCTACATTTGACTCCTCCAATGCGTCAGAAATAGGATCGTGTTATTCTGTTGGAGGATGTGAAATCTGTAAAGTAACTAGATTGATTTTCAATGCAAACAAGAGAGTGATTAGGAGCATGGGGTGATTCAACAGTTTTCTAATCGGAAGTGGAAATAACCTCAGGGCTGCGAGAACCTAACATAACGATCAACTCGGGTTGAAGTGCCTCAACAACTTGAGGGGTCTCCACTTCGTCAGAAGATGTATCATTAAAGGCTGATGTCTTAGAAAGATCAACAGTAAGTGAATCAAAATCTTGATCAAATGATGGAGTAAAAGATCACTACAACCGCGATCATAAAATTCAATATGTTCATCAACATCCTCATGATTTGATGAATCATACATAGGGGTTAATGAGAAACATAATTTTTCACCCTATAAATTTCCAGGAATGAAAGATGAAAGATTGGGTGCATTTGGAAATAAAGATTTGTCCTCTCCGTAATCAAATGATGGAATAACATCCTGTGTGTCCCGTGAATGATTGGAAGTGGAAACCTCCAGGTATGAAATTTCACAAGAACAATTAGAATAGAAGAATCACAAAAGATGTCAGGATAGAGCAGATGAGGTGTGGACAGAAGGAGATGATCCTTCACCACAAATTCTTCTTTAGATTCCCACACATAGTCATAAAAAAATGTCAACACAGGTTGGCTTCTCAACACCAACTCCGTCGACAAATTGATCCTCATGAGTAACAAATGTGGATCCTAGAACAAATGAACACAACATAGTAACATCCGGAGGATCATAGGAACCAGAGGACAAAAGTTGAGAATGAGATCACGTGACAACCATCAGGGTTGCAGTCCAAATATGAGAAGATATCCAAAGAAGGTGGGGTGAGAGGAGGTGACAGTTCAATAGATTGGTTTGAAACTTCTCCCACCTTGTCTTGTGGAGCTAGAGCTATTTGATGAGAAGAGGATGGAGAATCACTCGTGACAATGACCTTGTCAGTATTAGATTTGGAAGCTCTAACACCGAGGTATATTGGGATGGGTTTGAATGATTCTAACACGTGGATTTTCAGATACATGAAGAAGATACTGAAATATTTCTTTGAGAAATTACCAATCAACTTCATCTTCAGGAAATTGAAAAGAAATATTACAAAAGCGGTCCCAAAGTTGCACAATAGATTCATCAGGCGCTTTCTGTAACTCTAGAATTTTTTTATTAAGTGATTTATGGTCATAACAGAAGAAAGCAATACCTAAATCTCTGATCATGTGATTAAAATAGTGAATAGAGGCCATAGGAAATGTGAGACACAATTTCCCAACACACCTTTCAAACATGTAAGTTAATAACCCACAGGCAATGTCGTTCGAGGGGACTTCATTCCTCTCACATAAGCCCAAAAAGACAACTCTGTGTCTCAACAAGGCTATTCGGCCTTCACTATCGTATTTGATTCGTGACAAGTCATTGATGACATCCTCCGACACTTCAAAATCATGTGCATGAGAAAAATATGCCAGAGTTCAGATTGTGATGTAAGTTATGAATGATATGCAAAGGTTCAAAACAAACTTTGAGGGCTCAACTTGTCATCTAGCCCTCCTTCTAGCACCAAAACTGTTGACAATGTTGGACCCACCAACATGTCAAGGAGATTTCCTCAGTAAGAAGTCCCAACTAGACCTCTGACAATTTGGAGTAGGAGTCCCACCAGTGGGTGGTAATGTAGTGTGTTGACCACTATAGTTCTCAGAGGTAAGTATGATAGCTTTGGTTGGAAGCAAGTGTGTGACCTTGCAACGAGTCAAGTGAGAGGCATGGGGGTTCTAACACACAAAGGGGAAAATGAAGTGTGTCCCTTATAAGCCTATAATAGTATGCAGCCTAAAAGGAACACATGAGCGGAATGACAACACAATGTGGAACAAGAATAGTCCACAAACCAAAGTGACGGGTTAATCCAACAACATGCCTTCAACAAGATTCATACAATTGCATACAAAATAGTTCATACACAACTGTGTAAGTTAAACAACATAAATTTCTAAAGAAACTAGAATAGTCTAACTACAATAACAACATATGCATGAAAACGTGTTGGCTCAGTTATATTATTAAGTGAAATTTCCTTCCATACATACACCATTGTCAACCACTAGCCCCAATAATGGAACATTACAATCAACATCGCCTACTCCTCCAAAGAAGTGTACTCGATCTATGTTGTGGAGAAGCCAAGGCTTGTCAGAATACTCTCGAAGCCTTCTCTATGTAATGCCTAGCCAAAATCTTGGCTCCCGAAAGCCAGTTGTATGAGTTATGAGGTTCTATTTATAACAAAGGGTGGGGTGACCCTTGACATTCCCGTTTGTGACTCTTCGAATACCCTCATGAATCTTCAAATTCTTTACAAATAACTCTTTACATTACATAGTGACTATTCACCTTCCACTAATGACACTTGGAATTACACTTACTACATATTTACAAATAATATACATTTTCTACATGTACCCATGTGAGAAAAAATAGGCTAGAGACAGCCTAACAAGACACAACATTGTGACTCCAAAGTTTGGGTCAAGACCAACTTGACAACCTCCACTTAATGATTCTTGGTCATGTACTAATGCCAATCTCGGTACTATGCTATGTTGTCCCCAAAATATTTGATGGTGTCTTCTTGATAGAAAACTCTTACCTCCATAGCTTCTAGGTATATGGTCTTGGAACCTATGTACATCTCGTCCTGAAGCATGTGTAGCATGGTGTAGACCATGACAAGATCACCAGTGTGCTTCTACATGTTTGGTGCGCTCAGCTCCAAGTCATCCCTAGTGGCCTCTCACCTTAGCTACTCCATGTTACAATCGACCTCTAATTGGACTTGGTTCTTGTGTTTAGCTTTGGTGAGGGAACCCACATCTTTTCACTCTCTTCCTCAGCTGGTGGATTTTCCGACTCATCAACCTGTATTGGCCCTATATTCTATGTCATTGTACCTTGCCTTTGTTCTTCTTCCTGTTTCTGCTTCTTTTCTTGTTATTTCCTTCTCATCTCTCGTTCTTCCTTCGGTTCTTGTTCTTCTTACTGCGATCTCAGTGTCTCTACTTGCAAACTCTGCTCTTCTCTCTTCCTCTGCTCTAATGCCTGTGTCCTCTCATTCCTTTTGCTTCTGTTGTCAAAGCTGCTTGCATGAAGATTGAATGCACTTTCACTCTACAACTTTGTTCTCCCTTTATTATGTTAGCAATTTCCTCTTTCCCTAATCTTGTACCGAGTTGTTGCCTTCTGCCATTATTGCTAGTTTTTCTGCTATGTTAGTGTTGACTCATTTTATATAAATGGTTGGGCACCTGCATATATTGGCAAGTAAATTGGTGCTTGCTCAAATGATTCCCCAATACTGCTTTCAATGGTCTTTCTTGAAGCAGCTCTCTTTAGTGCCATGGTACAATGGCCACTGGAGAGAAGTGCTTCATGAGTGTGGTACCTGTGGGACAGAAAGGATACTCATGGCAAGAAAACATTAACTATTAGAAATCTGACTTCACAGCATGATCAAGTAGCAACCAGGGCATATAATGAGAGGAATTGAACAATTTTGACTAATGGGGGTGAATGAATGACTGTGGGAACTGTACACTGTGCGGTCTCAACAATCGATGAGGAAGCTATATGACTAGAACCGCGCAATGTGAAATTTATTCTAGGTCAGGGCCTACCAGAGACTGCATATTGCGCAGTATTAGTGACCAAGATGGGAGACTGGATCCTGGAACTGTGTAGTGCGCAGTTGGAGCCAGCCCAGGATAGGCTATGCACAAGTCTAGAAGCCAAGGGAGAGACCTTGAGCTCCCAGATTTCATAGTGCATGCAGTGAAGTGTGAGATATGGGCAAGGGGAGCCCAGATGTGTCCACGGGAAGTGTGCAAACAGGTAAATTTGAAGGATGATGTAAGGATGAGTGCAGATCTAACTAAGTGTAGATGTATGCATATAAAACAAGTGTAGTAATGGATCAAACCGAAGGAACACAAAGCATGTGAAGGGAGTTGCCACAACGACAATTGTTGGTGCAAAAATGGGAAAACTCATGCGACTCTTAAGAAAGGAAATCTATAACTTGAAATAACACTTCCACAATTTAAAAACTATTAAAACAGGTTAAAACACCAGTGGTCATTCAACAAAATGAGTGAAACAACACTCTCACAATCTAAATAAACAAAAGCAATAGAAAAAGCACCAAAAGGTGATACAAGAAAAATTCACCCCAAAAAGTGATGACAATGCTCCGAAGGATCCTTGAGCTCTTAGGGATATTAAAGCTTGATGATCGAATGTATAAGTGAGCTCTAGAGGCATCTATTACATGGATTTAATGGATTTCATGAAACGTATGCTTGAGATCAAGGACAACAATGAAACTTGGCAGAAACTTCTAAATATGGCAATGTGTCACCTTCGGGAAACTAATAATAGATCCCTACTTCCTAGGGATGCTTTTCCTCTTAGCTTCTTTTTTTCCGAAAAACTTCCATGCACTTCCGGGAAAGATTTCGCAGTTCTGGGTTGAGTGATTCTGGGCTGCCTCTCAAGCTATGCATAATTTCCCAGTTGAAGGAAGGTTTTCAGCTGAGTCTGCGCAATTTTGGATCTAAAGGCTCACTTGCGGGCTTGGACTGCGCAATTCCCAGGAGTGAGGCTGGTTGCCCTCAAGGATTGCACAATTCACTAACGCAAGCCTGGAATTGGGTTGAAACCAAGTCAAGAGATCGACTTGTGGGTTATACAATAAACACAAGCCAAAATGCAGAAGATAAAGCTCAATGAAAGCACAAGTACCTCGGTGAGTGCGAGATAAGTTGCTGGGATTTTAGGAGGGAGGCTCAAAAACGAAGCATAGGAAAATTTTTGGAGGGTGGTTGTAGTTGCTACAACAATTTCTAAAGTATTCCAAATTTCAAGGAGGTTTTATTTTTAGGGATAAGATTCTTACGCGAACCCCATAGATTTAAATCATGAAATGTCTAAACTTTAATTAAAATTTAGAATCAAGAGGTATTTAGATTTAGATTTAATTAAAATTTTGATATATATATATATATAATATATAATATATATATATATTATATATTATATATATATATATATATATATATATATATTATATAGTCATAGTATGTATTCATGTTGAGCATTAGAAACAAATTTTATAGATATACATCATAATGGGTCCTAGAAAATCCATTTTAGTATCTAACAACCAAGTTGTTATAATATTATTTTACTTAAAATGGAAATTCAACTATCTAGATTATGAACAACATTCAAATATTTTTATGTTATTAATAAATGCCATGTGTCAATTTGATATAAAACATGGAAAGAGTTACACAAATGCTCCATATTGGATTGTAAAAAGTGCAACAAATAGAACACATACACCATGTTATGACTAAGCTCTTGTAGATAATCTCAAAAGAAATGAAATCGAATAAAACTTGTTTATAGTTTACATCTTGACACCTTTTAAAATTGAATAAAACTTATTTCAATCGTATTTGAGTTTTTAATTGAACCTTAAGATAAAGAATTGATTGAAATACTTGGATAGCCAAGTAAATTTAGGGAAGTTCATAGCATTATATAAAATTATAGAAATGTTATCATATTTATTTTTTGGTATATTAAATTCCAATACATATGACTTATATAATGTTATGAGTAAACTCTTGTAGATATTCTAAAAAATAATAATATTGAATAAAATTGATTTTCCATTTACAAGACATCTTTTAAAATTGAATAAAACCTATTTCAATCTTATTTGTGTTTTTTAATTGAACCTTGAGATAAGGAATTAATTGAAATACTTAAAAGAGTTGTGCAATGGTATATATATATATATATATATTTATATATTCTATATGTGATTGATTTTAGAATTCAAATAATTTATTATTAAAATCATTGTAATAACATACATTGATTGCACTAAAAGACACTTTCTACAAGCCAATATGAAGCATATTTGTAGTTCTTTCCATGCTCAATATTAAATTGATATGTGATATATTTTAGTTCATTTAAGTATCAAAATGACTTGCACCATAGTAAGATTGTACTTATTTTATTAGTCTATGAAACTAAAAAGATTAAAAATTGTTATTTTGTAAAATTTTACTTCTTGAATGTTCTTAATTGAAGGTCTTAACATAAGGAATTGATTGAAATACTTGGATAGCCATGTAAATATAGAAAAGTTCATAAAATTATATAAAATTAAAGAAGCCCATCATTCTTTGTTTTTTGGTATGTTAAATTCCAATACATATGAATTATATCATGTTATGACTAAGCCCTGAAAATAAATAAAATTGAATAAAAGTTATTTGTTGTTTACAATACATCTTTTAAAATTGAATAACACTTATTTTAATCCTATTTGTGTTTTTTAATTGAACTTTGAGTAAGAAATTGATTGAAATACTTGGATAGCCAAGTAAATTTAGGAAAGTTCATAAAATTATATAAAATTTTAGAAACATATCATTAATTGTTTAAATTAACATACATTGATTGCACTAAAAGACACTTTCTACAAGCCAATATGAAGTATATTTGTAATTCTTTTCATGTTCAATATTAAATTGATGTACATGATATATTTTAGTTCATTTTAAATATCAAAGTGACTTGCATCATAGTAAGATTGTACTTATTTTCTTAATCTATGAAACTAGAAATCAAAATTGTTCTTTGGTAAAATTTCACTTCTTGAATGTTGTTAATTGAAGGCCTTAAGATAAGGAATTGATTAAAATACTCGGATAGCCAAGAAAATTTAGGAAAGTTCATAACATTATATAAACTTATAGAAACATATCATTAATTGTTTAAATTAACATACATTGTGTTAGTGTCGGTCTTGAGCCCTCCATCGGTGATCAATAGCTCTTTGCATATGCATATGTAGGTGTCTCATCAGCATCAGTTTTGCATCCCGTTAGGCATGCCATAATACTGATGGACGAGCTGGTCTTGTTCCCTTCTTGGCTTTGTTGGAATCAGGTCATATCATTTGAAAAAACTTGTGTCACACTTGTTTCAGTTTTGTCTTGAAATCCCAAGTCTAGGTCTAGGGTTTCGGTCAAAATCATTGCAAGGTCATGAGTCTAAAGTCCAAAAGTCCCCAGCAAGCCAGAAGGAGGTTTGTAATTATGGTCTATTGATATTTTTCATCAGCTACAGCTCATTTATACCTTGGATTTAAAAACTCTGTTTTTTAAACCCAAGGTCATGTGAAATTTGCAAAAACAAGGAAAATCTTCATAAACCTTCAGAATGCCGGCAACAACCCTGGTTTCCTCGCCAGAGTCCATCAGTCCATCAGAGAATCAACCTGCAAAAGGAACCAAGTGAAAACACTCAAAAGATCAATTTCAGGCAAAGTGAAACTTAAAAAACAGTGTTAAATTAAATGCCAAAACATGCAACATTTGAAAGTGGGTTTGATGTTTTAATTTTTTTCTTTTCAATGTGGACCTATAAAAACTAAAAAGCCCTCTTCATGGCCTCATTATGCATTTGCAAACTTGCAAGACACAAGAAGGAAGCAAAGAAAGGCGATTTTGCAGCGATTTTGGTCATTTCTGGAGGAGCGACTAGTTGAGTTGGAGGTGCGACCAGTTGGGTAGGTGTGACTAGTCAGAGCTGCTCCCACGGTGCAATTTTTGAACTGGTGCGACCACTCAGAGAGGTGCGACCAGTCGAGTTTGGGGTGCGACCACTCGGGCTGGGTTCGCCAGAAACTTGCTAAATCACTCAAATCGCCCTCCGAAACTGCTAAATCGACCAGGTAGGCTCTAAATTCATCCATGATGGCAAGTGATGATTGAATGATGATGTGTCTAATGGTTTTCTTCTTCAAAAATTTGCAAGAGAAATGGTGAATTTAATTGTTGTTAATGTAGGCAAATGTGCTAGGGTTTGTTTGTTTTTCAAGGTTAAATCCCTCTTATCCCATCCTTGTTTCCTTGTCAATTAAATTCACAAATGTTGCTACATGTTTATCTTATTATTTCATTTATTTCATTTGCAAGAAATACAAAGTTCCCATCCCATATTCCTACAAAATCTATCCCTTCCCAAATTTCTTATCTAAACCCTAATACCCTTCATATTCCAAGCAAACCCTAAAATGCCCTTCTCCTTCCCACAGCAAGCAAATTAAATGGACCTACAGCAAGGAAATAAAACAAAAGAATAAAATATATATATAAAATTGATGTGAAAAGAAAAATAAAAATAAATTGCCAAAATGACCCAAATATGAAAAAAAAAGAGATATGGTTGGGTATAAAAAAAAAGGCAGGTTCCTGTTATGAGATTTATAAAAAGAAACTTTAAAGAATGCAGCTGTGTATATATTCAGAATGGACATATTGCTGTGGTTATGATATGCAAAAATAATGTTGCTGTGTATTCCGAAACCAAAACTCTGTTTTCCCTTTTACCCTTTCCCTTTTGAAGAATGAAATCCCTTTTTCTCAGTGTGATAAAAA